>JARKHS020035763.1:0-28577 GCA_030143305.2 Amblyomma americanum | reverse complement strand
CTAGGCAGATGTTGCGCGCCTTCCGTCTTTCCAGCAGCTGCCGGTTTTGGCAAAGGGGCCGCGGCTGTAGGTCCAGCGCCATGTGGCGCACTCTCCTGTTGTTCCTGGGGGAGCCCCTCAGACGCGCTCACCTCGGTGCTTTAGTAGTGGTCGCCTCCTGTGGACGAACGCTGACCACGTCTGAACGAGCGGCTTTCTGGGGTGCTCGCCTCGTAGCCGGTTTGTTGTCTTCGATTTCAAGTGGGGCCGACAATTCCGTGGATGGTTCCTTCGACTGCGGCGGTGCCTAAGTGGTCCGAGCTCACGAGCGTGAGGCAACCAACTTCTGCTTCTACTAATGCATGCGCTACTTCTTCTTCTACAGGGGCATGTATCAGTATTTTATATTTTTCTTGATAGCACAAATAAAACTATAATAAAAGTACAGCTGTTGCGACGTCCGTGTGCGCTGGCTTTTCGCTTTTTATTTCGTTTCTTCCCCCGCCCGGATCTTGGCCTAGCTCCCTCTGTCAGCGGGGACTCGCTTCTGAGCTGCAGCGCTGCAGCCGCCCGAAAGGAGAGAGAAACACAGAAGCGATCAGACCTGTGCTATGCACCTGAGACAAGCACGAACTTCTCTTAGCCTTCACGTGGTATCTGGTTTCCCGTGTACGGTTGTCCCGATTCCGCAATGTCATTGTTCACCTATTATCTTCATCTCTGCACCTTTGCCGTGACTAGCGGCGCATTCGGCTTATTGTTGCCGATCTCCGAATATTACACCAATTGTGATCAAAATGCTTGAACTGTTTTATCGTCCTCGTCGTGTTCGTGTCCAGTGCTGCACGGCTGCTCTCACTGTGTTCATCAAGGCGCACTTGAGGTCGATGTGGTCCTATAGCTTCAAGAAGTGCTTCTCTCGTTGTAATCAATCAGGATATGTTTTCCCCTCACTAAAGAATGAATAAATAAAAATCTGGGGCCTTGGTTTGCGCCAAGGGGATAGTAAGCGTTGGATATCTAAGAGCTCTTGTGGTGTGATCGAGGACGAGTGTGACCGAATGCGTTCGATCACTCTGTGCATCTGGAGCTTTGTTTCGTTTCGGAGCAGGCTTCGGAGGACGTCCCGGATCCATCCATGCGTAATTCGTCAGCTCGCTGCAAGCTGCATGCACTCCCTACAATTCACTTAGAAATCCCAGGAATTGAGGCGCTTGTTCAATTCCTCGCACGATATTTGAAGACAGGACGACTGACGAAAAACCAAGCGCTAGACCACTGGCATCACTAGATATATACAGGGTGAAAAACAGCATATCTATCATATCTGGCTCCTGTCAACATATTCGGGAACGAAAACAGCGAAGTTCAACACCATTACACGAGCGCAAAATTGCCTTTTGCGTTTACGCAAAGAAATCCAAGTTATTGGCTGGCATAATTGCTTGCTTACATAGCTTTCGTGTAGCCGCCCTAACTTCGTTGTTCCGACCCTGCAATTTGGTGCACGTTATCACTGGCGGAAGCAGGCATCTTGCTGAAGCCTTTGGCACTACCGGCAATACAACATGTGCGCACACTTTCAGTGAAGAGTTTTAGGCGATGAAGTGTTTATTACAAATCTGTGGGATGGCGGTTTCTTCAATACGTGGACGATACGCGTGCAGCCTGTGGACGCTTGCGGCTACACGGCCGCCCTTATCTCCGGATATGAAATATACCCGTCTTGGTTTACGTCCGACTTCAAAGCGGTGTCTACATAGCCTGCAAGGCAAAAAGGCAGGCTTTGTGACAAGTCAAGAGAAACAATTAGTCCCGGCCATAAGTGACCGGTAAGTGGAGCTGCGAGGCTAAGACACCGCAGGAATTGTCGCAGGAATTGTCCCGAGGTGCACGCAGTCCAGTGAATACTGGGCGTCTAAAGGGCGAAGGTCAGAGCGGTAGAGATGAAATGCGCAAGGTGACAAAGAACTCCTCGTAAGGCCCGTTTCACATGCATGCGATGTTCGCCTGCGACGCTGCGAATTCTGTCGGTCTGCGACTGGGGAAGGCCGTCGTTCTATCCGCAGACGGATTGCGATCGATTCCCGTCCGGTTGGAATTCAGTCGCAGCGTCGGTGTGTTCGCCCTGCGACTGACCAATGGGGAGCGCCGAGACGGCGTGCGACGTGAGGTCACGTGAGAGCTGTTGCCGCGGTAGGAAGCAAAACTGTTTATTCTAATGAAAACTTATGATATACATTGCCTTGCATTTAAAAATACGCTGGTCATAACATCAACACATTTGGTGTAGCGTTGCTGTCGCGTTTATTCATGGGTTGCCTATGTAAACATCAAACAACCTTGCCTGTCCCGGATTCGCTGGGTACGCGTTGCATGTGAAAGCACTGACCGAAAATCGCACTGCGGCGTCACCGACTAGGCCGACTATTTTCGTTCTAGTCACAGCGTGTGAAACGGGCCTAAGCCACCATTAAATCAGGGGTGTCAGATATACACAGCGGCACGTAAAGAATGAAAAGGGTTGTTCGCCGTTTAAACCTCGTGTCGTACCTTTTAACTGAATTACGCTGAGGTTCCAAAGCTTGCTGCCGCTGATCACCCCGACTTGTTGGGTTGGTTGACGGATTACTTCATTGAATCACTGACTGATCGATCCGCTGTCTTTATGGTTGTGTGATCGCGTCTGATCTAAGCATCATTAATTATAATTTACTAAATTATTAATTGGCTGGCTGGCTGGCTGGCTGGCTGGCCGACCAACCGACCGACCGACCGACCGACCGACCGACCGACCGACCGACCGACCGACCGACCGACCGACCGACCGACCGACCGACCGACCGACGACGGACGGACGGACGGACGGACGGACGGACGGCAGCTATTTCTTGATAGAAGTCGCGGGTTGCCTACCTAGGCTCGGTGCCGACATTTAAATGGACGCGAAATGCAGGAACGCTCGAACGTGAACGGCCATTTCGGTGCAGTCCAGAGAACCTCAAGAGATGAAAATAATATGTAGCCCTCAAACACATCATTCCTCACAGCCCATTGTGCACCATTGGAACTTGAAAGCGGGAATACCCGGATACTCACTAATGATTGATTCCTCGGGGAGGGTGCGGTTCTCAACGCCGGCCTGATGTGCAAAGCTGTGTAACATGGCCGCTTTTATCTCGTGGCCATCCAGCAAATTGTTGTCGTCAAAGTCGTGCATCCTGCAGAGCCCAAGGGGAACGGGGAAATGGAATTCTTTGTCGTAGAAAGCCAAGAACTTTACGCACCAAAAATAAATGAAAACTGCACATAACTTCATTATATGTTTGTGTGAGCAAAGATAAAATAAATACACTTGCTCTGACCTCAAAGACCTTTAGTTGTTTCCTGAAGCATTGCTGCACGACGTTTCAGTAATCACTAACCAACTAACGTTTTGACTCGGTCAGTGGCACAACATTTCACAGCTACACAAGCAGCCGTACGCACTTGAGTTCCCTAGCAGAGGCGGCTCGCAGTAGCAGCATCCTGTACGCAGGAATCTTGCGCTGAACACTATCATTTTTAAGCATTCTTAAAACTGCTAAACAACTAGGAAACAAGCGACTAGCAAATAGGAAACACTCCAATAACTATGCCTCATGTGACGCGTAATGAAAGTAGGCGTTGTAAAAATAAAAAGCGTGTATAAGAGACTGTAGGCTCGAGCAAGCAGACATACAGCCCCGTCAAAAGTGTACAGCCCAAGAGGTTTGCTTCTAAGCTGTTTAGCGGGGCTCTCTAGCACATCTAGCAGTCCAAAGCTTGGGATGATTGAGGACGCGAAGCCACTCCTCTTTCGAGAGATTACTGTCGCTGAGGATGCATAACGAGGCAAGCAGCAGGCCTCGCAACCAAACCTCTGGGGCTGTATACTTTTGACGGGGACTGTACGTTAGGATAGAGATGACCGATGCTGGTACTGCATAGGCCACTGCACGGGCCTACTTTTATAGAGGTGCCACCCGGCTCGGGCCCGCTGATTCCATGTGCGACCCGGGCCGGGCCCGTCCCTACAGAAGGCCGCTGAGTCCCTGCCAGGCCTGACGGTGTGGGGAACCTGTTTCCCCCCTCCATTTCGATGCGGCCCATCCTCATTATCGCGCGTCAGGAAAGCGCCGGTTGGGCGAGTAGGGAAGTCTTCCTCATAGGGGAAGCGAAAGCAGCGACGGGAGCGCCACCTCGTAGGTCACGCGGATTTCCGCGGAGCCGGCGAGGGTCTCTTCGGGATCCGGCCAGCGTCAAGCGGTTGCAGCCGCACGCTCTCGTCACCTTCCGCGGTAGGCGCACGGAGATCCGTCGTGCCTTGCCGCTGGACTTCTGGTTCCAGGCAGCGAAGTGAGCGCAGCAAACGCGCGCTCTCGTCACCTTCCCCAGCAAATGCTCGGGGATGGCTTTGCCCCAAGAATGCGGCGCGCACGGGAAAACCCGGCCGCCATTGTCGGCGCATACAAACGTTCGCCGCCGATACCTCCGAAGTCGCGCCCCTGCCCCAGCCGGTAAGTCGGAAGCCCTTCTTACGTAGCCTTCTACTTCCGAGGAATGCCTCGTTAATGCTTCGTAGCTAGCTGGCCTCCTCTGTTTATTAATTGCAAGTGTAATAAATAGATATGAGTGTTCACGCTTTGTTGTCCCTCCCCTTTGTTTCCCTCGAGCACGAACCCCTCCGCGGTTAGCGAGCGGAAACGCTGCGCTGCATCCGTGGAGTGGGAGTGCGGGGGCGGAAGGCTGTTCCCATATTTCCACAAGGGAAAGGTTTCCTAGCGTCTCGCAGTGCACTGGCTACATCAACGGCCTTTAGAGAGAGTTGTTGTGAAGAAGCAGATCACTGGCAGGAAAATTTCCGTAACGCGGACGTCAATTTTATTCAGTTCGTCTGCGAAATGCTCCCCATGAACAAAATCCTCTTGAAGACGTCGCCCAGTCCTCTTGGTATCCATGTTTTGTTGCCTTCGTGGAGGCAAGTCTGCGCTTCTTCTTTTCAGTGCTTCCTGTTTTTAGCCCACTTCTCTTTGCTTTTTTATTTTTATTTCCTTCTTTACTGCTGTCGAAGTTCAGGTTCCCCTTTCAGAATTTATTACAAATGCACTAACAACTTCTACGCAAGCAGTGCGGCTGCTCGTTACGGCAGCCTCCGGTCTCTAAATAGCTTCCTGGAATCTTAGCGTAGCTGACCCCATGACACTGTAAGTTCCTTTCAACCGTTGAGTAAGCCTTCTCCTTCGGAAAAATACAATCCGCTTCGGTTCCCAAAAGCGCTTTCCGACCACGAGACTCCGTTCAGTGGAACCGCGGCCGAATCACGTGTCGCACAGTTTCAAGAGCGGCGCGCTTTGCTATAGCTATAGCTTTCAGATTTGACACTGTTTCCGCGTAGCTGGCGCCAGCCCGCTTACCTCCTGCTGTTGCATGCATGAGTCTTTGGTTTAGCCTCACACACATATGCAGGCACACGCATACACATGCGCGCACGTACGCCTAGCTGCAGCTCAGTCTAAATGTGGGAAGGCATTCCAAACCGCGCGCAAAACAGTTACATTCTGTGTTTTTCAGTTCAGGTTCCTTTTCTCCTTTTCCTTCGAGCAGCGGTGCTGCGAATTTCGGTAAAAGAGCCCGACAACAGCACTTGGCGGCTAAAACTTCCATCCTGACTCAAACATGAGATACGAAAAAAAAAACGACTGTTTTCCGCGCTTCCGCGGAGCCGTCGGCTCCTGTCTTCTGCACTCACACCTCGCCGTCGGTTGTTCTTAGCTGCGGCAGCAAATATTTCCTCTCCTCTGCTATCAGAGAACCAGAGTGTGAAAAAAAAAAAAAACGGAATGGACACAGTCGTCCCGAAAACACGCGCAAAACGTTACTGGGAGGAATGGGCGCATGCTCGACTCCCTACCCTCACCCCTGAATCCGCCTCTACGTGAAGGAAGGTGGTACGTTGTCTGGTGTGGCGACAGGAATTTAAACGAGCATGGATTCAACGGAGCCTGGAAGAAACCTGCGCTGCTCGAACCGCGGGCCGGGCCTGGCCGGGTATGGGCTATTCGTTAGGACATGGCCCGGCCCGCGAGCCGGGCCGTGCGCATTGGCTTTCCGGTAAGCCCGGCCCCGTGCAGTACTGCTGCGCACTCAATGGCACCATTGTTGACGGGCGAGACCCAGGCTTGCGGCCACTCAGAGAAAAAGAAAAAAGAAACAATCTAGCTGTTATCTGTATATCCTTATTTAACAGTCTTTGTCAAAAATATACTGCCCAAGGTATCTGCTTCCAAGCCGTGCAGCCGGGCTCTTAGGCACATTTAACAGTCCTAAGCTTTGTAGGGTTGAGGGCTTAAGTTGCTCCCGTCTTCGTGAAATTAGGGTCCCCGAGTCTGAAAAAGGAGCCGCGCTGCAGGGTTAACCCTTACGAAAATAGTCTATAGACAGTCTATGGACTTCTTATAGACTATATTGCCTTCCTATAGATATTTCTTTTGGTCTGTTCACAGTCTAATAGGAAAGTCTACTAAAAGTGTATATAAGTCTATAGATTGTCTATAGACTATCTATAGAATTTGTATTGCCTATAGACTGTTCTCTAAGGTTTGTCTATAGTCTGTAGCATCTATAGACAGAAGTCTATGGACAGTCTATAGACTGTCTAAAGAAATTTTTGTAAGGGCAGAAGCAGATCCCTTGGGCTGTATACTTTTGACAAAGACTGTACATCGTTTCCCTAATTGTAAGGCTCTCGTAAAGTGTTGAAACACGATATAATATGCACCACTCGCCTTGTTCGCGCTACGACTTACCTAAAATAGTAGAAGTACAGTTCTTCCGTTGACATCTCCCCGGTACTTTGAAGTTGCATGATCTTTGCGACGTCTTTTTTTATGTGCCTGGACAGAATGGAGTAAACTGCGTAATTAACGGACATTTATGACACGCTGAGAGTTCGGAATTAAACGCGTAAGCTTTTGCATTGAACTATATAGGGTGTTTCACCTAAGACTTTACACAATTTAAAAAAATAGGCTTTTTGAGTTAGAAGAGCGCTTTTTTCGCCATAGCATTGTCAGCGATGAATTACATCTGAATAGAGCTAAGAGGGGCTAACTAGCAGGCTGGTTAACTAATATTTGAATTAACATTTTAACTATTACTGTTGGAGAAAGAAGAAGTGTGTCCCTGCTAAAGTGGCTGCACATGGCTCTTCAGAAAAACCTCGCCATCCACGTAAATACGTGCCCTATTTGAAGAGAACTGCATCCTCGCCTTCTGAAGAAGCTCCGGACGTCCTCCCACCGTCTGAGGCCTCCTGGGAACCATGCATGAGTGCAGCTGAGCTGGGAACTGACGCTAGGCTTAGTGCCTCCGCTGCCACGCTGGCGGAGGTAGCTCTGCCGGCGTCTCTCGTGGCAGCACCTGCCACCTAGTCGACACCTGATCCGCGGCGTCAGGTCCAGCTTTGTGCTCCCGGTTCATCGGCAGATGCACCCCTCCTGCCTTCCCGAAATGCCGGACTGCTCGTAAGTGATCTGCCACCAGGGCACATGGCCATCAACTCTACACCATCCGGATGGGCCTCAAACCGCACGGCATGATGAACCAGGGCATTCCAATGGACTTATCGGCACCTCTACCCGTGCAAAAGTGGCCTCGTGCAACTCACAAGCGTCCCTCAAACGACAGCCAGCCGATTCCATCTTCGGCAAGTGATGGCTCCCACGGTAAGCGCACTTGTCTTACGATCGAGAACTCGGTGGAGCCTACACCCGGATCGTCTTCCTACAAAGTGACCATTAAATCACTGGCCAACAAAAGCCTCACGGATATACCAAACCAGGTTTTACAAGCTAACTTGGACGCGTGCCTCGGAACCAAAGGTTTTCGGGGCTTCACAGCCAGGACAAAGTCCAACACCATTGCAGTGTGGCTTCCGACTCTGGCTGCCGTAGAACGGCTGCAAACGCTCACCAGTATTTCACTAACAAGCGAAATCTCAGTGCCAGTACAAGTGTATTTAGTTGAAGGCTCTGACTTGCAGCGCTGCGTCGTCTACAACGTCGATATCACTGAGGATCAAACTGCCCTCCAGCGTGAGCTGTACTGTCTCACGCACCGTGTCATCCAGGCCCGACGCATGGGAAAGGGGCGCTCTAGCATAGTCACCTTGCAAGGCCCTCTGACACAACCAGCCCCTCTGTACTATTATGGCTGTATTTTAGAGCCTCGGCCATATAAACCGAGTGCGGTATACTGCTATAACTGCTTCCGTACTGGGCATATGCGCATATGCGCAAATCCTGCCCCTTCACTGCTGCCGGTGAAAGTACATCGGAAGGGAAAGTGGCTTATCGATGCGATCTTTGTAAATCCGACGACCACGAGATAACATCTCCAAGCTGTCCGACAAAACAAAAGGCAACACAACAGGCTCGTCGTCGAATGACTAAGCACTGGCCAATACATGACAGTATAACTTCATTGCAGACATCCGATCGGTTCGCAGCTCTCCAGTGGGATGACGACGAGTGGCCGGAGCTCCCTGAGCACACCTCGCATGATCCTTCAGCTCAGCAGCCTTCTAACGATACTGTGCGAAAAGAACGCCTCCGAAAACAGCCAACAAAGCAGCGCAGTGTGCCTGAACTACCGCAGGACGATATGGCCGCAGTCGACGAACAAATCGCACGTCTTTTAGCGGAGGTCACCAAGCTCCGGCAACACCGTGAACTGCTCGCTCGACGTAGACGGGCAGCGGAATCATCCGCCACATCTATCAATGGCGCAGCAACATCGCCTTCCTGCCGCCCACCAGTGTCATTTCCTGCCGCCTCTTCCCAGATTACCGCAATGCCACTGGACAACTCTGCGACTTCTTTGCTCCGGTTTATGGTCAACCAGTTGTCCAACCTGACGTCCGTGATTCTACAGCGCTTGGGCTAGTAACTAGAAATGGCAAGTTCCAGTCGTGCTGGTGTGCTGCAGTGGAACTGCAGAGGCATTTCCACGAAGGTGGGAGAGCTCAAGACCCGACTACAAATTCACAAGCTCCAGGTATGGGCCATGTTGCTACAGGAAACAAACGCCTTGCCATCGATTCCAGGCTTCAGTGCCTACATGTCTCCTTCAATGATAGACCGTCGTGTACAAACCGCTGCTCCCCCGGGAAAGGCGGCGCTGTATTTGGACTCACGTTTTCCGCATGTACGCCTTGCTCTCGAAAACTGGTGCACGTCGTATCAAGAGGTAGTGGCAGTGGCTGCGAAATTTAAGAAGGGAACCGTTGTGGTCGTTTCATTTTACGTTAGACCAGCCGGTGGTGCTTCCTCCCGTATTAATCTTGGCTGGTTAACAAGTGTCCGTCGGGCAGTATCCCGGGTGTCCGATTTTAGTCGGAGGCGACTTTAACGCCTCTCACCAGGATTGGGGGTACCCCACTTCGAGCCCTCGTGGCAGGCGTGTGCGGGACGCCTTCACGGATGCCCAATTTGTGCTGCTCAACCATCCTGGGACAGCAACACGGCCAGTGCGTCAAACTCGAAGTGCTTCCTATGCTCCAGACTTCGTGGTGGTCGGGTCCGGGTACTCCCTCCTGGCACATGGAGCCAGACTGCTGGGGAAGTGATCATCACCCTATCATCATCGGCCTTCACACCTCACATTTCCGACCTTTACGCTACAAATGTTCTGTGATCAACTGGGACAGTTTCCGCTCCTGTATGGAAAATCTCTCCTCAGATTCTTCGCCAATCCTTGTTGAGCGCATACAAACAGCGCTCAACAGTGCTACAACTACCACCTGGACTGATGTTGGTCGACCGGCACCAGACCTCGGCCTTCTTAACTTGTGGGCGGCACGCCGTCAAGCCGAGCTGGCTGCTACGCGAGACCCTTCTTCGACACAGGCACGTACGCGATTGCACTATCTTACAGCTAAGGCACGCAAATATGAACGCGACCTCTCTCGACGTCAGTGGCACGCGTGGTGCGAACAATTTTCTGCAAAATCCTCGAATGCCTCTCTCTGGCGAACATTCCGTACAATGGAACGCGGTCGCCGTTCGACTGACGCCGCAGCAACCGCATGCTTCGCGGATAACTTGTCGCCATATGATTTCGCCAAAGAAGCAGCGCGAAAGTTTTCCCAAAATTAAGATGCTGTGCCTTCTTCAGCCGCTAGTTTAAATATGGCAGGCATCCCAGCGCATGTATATCAAATGCCGTCTGATGTCGACGTAGATGGAATTGCGTGTCCATTCTCTATGCCTGAGTTACTGGCTGCAATAGATGATGCGAAACGGAAAACGCCCGGCCCGGACAATATTCAGTACGAGGTGTACAAGAACCTGAGTAGCGCTGCACTCCCTCAACTACTAGACACCATAAACAAAGTATGGTTGGATGGCGTAGTGCCCGAGAGCTGGAAATCCGCTGTCGTGATTCCTATCCCGAAACCAGGAAAGCCTCCGACGGACCTTGCCAACTTGCGACCTATCTCCTTGACTCCTACGCTGTGCAAGCTGGCGGAGAAAATGCTAGCCACACGATTGTCATGGTGGCTAGAGCAGCACGGTTTTTATCACCCAGCACAAATCGGCTTTCGTCCATATATTGGTACAGAGGACGGGTTGGCTGTCTTGGCATCTGCAGTTTTGTCATCTACCAGCAGCCGCAATGTGCGTACTGTTTTAGCAATGGACGTTGAAAAGGCATATGACAAAATCAGTCATGCAGCCATTCTGAACTCCATTGACATGCTTCATCTCCCTCTGAGAGTGCATAGTTTTGTTGAATCATTTTTGGAAGGCAGAAAATTTGCAATACACCTCAGCGGCAACGGTCGGATCATTTGTTCCTCTCTGCGGCGTGCCCCAGGGATCAGTATTGTCGCCGACGTTATTTAATATTGCTTTCATCCCGCTGGCTTGGCGCTTACATGACATACGTGACATAAAATTTCTTCATTACGCTGACGACATCACGGCATAGAGTACTCACCAAGATCTCCGTACTCAGGAGGCTGCCCTTCAAACTGCCTTGGATGTTAACTGTAATTACGCATAATCCATCGGACTTCCTCTATCCGTGCATAAAACAACACACACGTCAGTCGCCAACCGCTGGGGACGCCGTAAACTTGCTGGAAGTTCAATCCGTCTTTGTCTATCAGGCACCCCACTACAGGAAAGTCCGTGTGTAAAAATCCTTGGCTTAATGATTCACCAATCAGGATCAGCGACTGCATGGCTTTCTCAGGCAAAAAGGCAAGCTATTCAGACTTTGGGTTTGATTAGAAGAATTTCTCCTAAAACTGGTGGCGCAGGCTCGTTCGTTGCACGGCAATTGGTGAGGGCAGTTCTGCAGCCACGTATTGTTTATCAAGCCCAGTTTCAACATTTTACAAGAGCCCAATGGGATCGCCTTGAAGCCGTGAACCGAGAGGCTATGAGGACCATTACGTGCCTTCCACGCATCATGCACACCGGTCATAGCTATACAAGAGAATGCGCAGCTCAATACCATTGATGAGCTGGTGCAGCAGCGCCGTGAAGCGCGCAGCCTCAAGGCCAGTCTATCGCACTCCACGCATGCACTGAGGACTTATGCAACGTCACACTCCATTCTTCAGCCGCCAACGCCAGTTCTTCCCCATGGAAGTTTGTACAGCTCAGCGACAACAAGCCAACAGATAATCGCCGGCCAACATCTGCTAATTCGGCATCGTTGCTTCGCCAGAAATTTGAGGAACAAGATGCTTGCCTCCCTGAAGGATCCATTGTTGCCTACGTAGACGCAAGCATACAAGACTGTAAAAGCAACAACACATATCTACTGCCCGTGCAGACCTGCCCTGAATCAAACCTCTTGGTTTCAGCTTACGGAACCCCCTTCGTCCTTTTGTGCCGAGCTCGTTGCAGTTCAAGAAGCACTCTGCTCCATGGCCGACATATCTATGCTCCCTGCGGCCCGCGTTGTCATCCGCACTGACGCCCTTCAAGTTGTCCGGTTGCTACAACGTGTCAGCCGCTGTCCCACGATATGTCAGGACATCCACCGGCTCGCGGCACGCCTCCCGTAGCCAGTGCGTATTGAGTGGGTCCCACGGGATCTGCTGACCTCTCAAAGCCAGGCAGATTTAGCGACCTGCCTTGCGAATCCAGACTCATCATTGCCTCGGCTCCTTTATTTGGACAACTTTACCCTCCTTTCATCAAGAAAGGAACTCCTCCGGCGCCGCACACGTGCTCTCAACCCTCCGTGCGCGGTAACCCTCCCCCGCAGTCTTACCCGTGCAGAGGAGATTGCGCTTAGGAGGATCCGGGTCGGGGTTGGCCTCACACCTGCCGTCACTCGGAAGTGGCCTCAGTACCGAGAATTGTTTCCTCGGCCAGGGTGTCCGATATGTAAACACGAGGATATTGAGGCCGACATTCATCACTTACTGTGGGGCTGCTCAGCTCTCAAGCCTACAAGGATCCGGCACCTGATGGTAGCATGTCTTTCACCAAGCAACCCTGCTTCATACATTGCCTGGATGCAGGGACCGTACCATCGTTCTCTACTGGACTTCATCAAATCAGCTAACCTTTTTTCATTCATTTAGTCCTACTACATTATTCATCACACCTTCACCCATCATTGATGCCTGGGGCAATAAATTTCGCTTAAAAAACTATTACTGTTAGGCTACTTTATTATCGAGAGCCGTTCAGCCTACCGCAAGTAATATGTATGTCAATTTTTAGAATTTTGGAAAACGCAATTACCCTCGCGGCGCTGTGGTCCAACAAATCTCGGCTATTTCGAAATTACGCGCACTGGAGAGGTTGCTTCGCCTGCAAGCTTCTCAAAATCGCTAGTATTTTTGTTCGATGTGGACATTTCTGGTCGACGGGCTGTAAACTGGCGGTCTTACATAACGTTGGTTAATTTAAGAGTTTACTTACTACCAAAAGAAAGCCGACTGAAACTCACTCCAAATCACGGACCACCTCCTTGGCAGACCACTTGTTATGGAGCTCGGCGACCGCTGGGCTGGACGGCTGCGGAGCATTTCCTACCACGCCGTAGAAGTTCGCAGAGCTTCCACACACGCACGCAACAAACGTCGCGCAACGCAGCAGCCGACTGCCGCCAGTTGCCGCGCCGCACCGTTTCGTGCGGAAGCAAGCGGCCAACATTTCCCAGCGCGGCGATTATTGACAGTGACACGCGAGATCAGAGCAGAGCAGACCGCTCCAAGTCACGCAAGGGCACACTTTGGGAGAGTACCTCGACTGGGTGGAAAGAGCAAAGGCAAAAGCCGCATTGACGTCGCCGAATGACGTGGCAGGAAAATGTAGATCTTCCAAGGGCTTTTTTTTTTCTCCTTTCGCGGATCCTGTTATTTCCTCGAACTGAGGCGCTGCGCACTCTGTCGAACGGCCTCGCAGCTTCAAGAAAAGGGGAAACTCAATGCGGCCATCTGTTAGACAGCTGCGCCTACCGTAACGCTGGCGGCGAGGGGGGCTTTCAATTCTCCGGGTATATTATGACTGGTAGTTGACTCGTACGCCTTGGAAAGAAACTTGACTACTCGCTTCTTTTTTTTTTTTTGTTTACTGGTCACTACCGCTAAGCTGTCAACCTACGGTGGTTAACGTCGGCATTGAGGTGGAGGCAGTTCTAATTCCAACACATAAGCTGTACAGGTGAGTTTGTTACACATCTATTTTTTTATCTATGTTGCTTAACAGTATTAATTTGTCAGTTATGCTTGTTACTCGTACTAGCTGTACGAAATGCTTCCCTAAAGACTAGTTTACATTCCATGGAGATCAAAAGCGAACACATAATAAACCAAGCACAAGAACGTGGGACGACTATTAGCTGCTAGCTACAATATCACATTGTTTTCTCCATTGCCTTAAGCTGGTCATCTTTTCTTTTTTTTTACGGAAAATAACGCGAACGATCGCATCGGCCAAAAAGACAGCAAAGAAAGCAAATAGTGACCAGTTCTCTTCTTTCAAAATGAGATGCACGTATTGACGGTCATGATGAAAGCTACGCAAGGTAGACTGATAGTCTCCGGCACTACCATAACGAAATCCTCGGAAACGGCAGAAGAGGCGACAGTCGCCCTTGCTATCATTAACACAGAAGCTACTACCATACTCGGCGACTCTAAATTTGCCATACGCAATTATGCGAGGGGCAGAATTTCTCAGGCAGCGATGAGCATATTGGGTCAAACCAAAGACTTAGACAGAATTATTGAATTGATATGGGTCCCGGCTCACTCGGGGAACCCTGGTAACGAAGCGGCCCACATAACAGCTCGAAGATTCGTCAGCCGAGCAGGGGACGCTGTCGTTGCTGAGAGTTTTTCGAAGGACGGCCTATCATCTTTTCACGATATTACTGATCATTTTAAACTTGAAAGGAGGATATTTCCTCCTCCAGACAAAGCCTTTAATAAGGAGCAGGAGACCACTTGGAGGCGACTCCAGACGCGATCCTTCATGACGCCTTACCTGTTGTCAAAATTCTACCCCGGTGAATACGACCCTGTCTGTACATTATGTGGTGATTTAGCCACTTATGATCACCTATTGTGGAATTGTAAAGAGGAGCCGTCCCCGAAATCTCTAATACAGGTTCCTACTCTCGAGCAGTGGGAGGCCGTGTTGGTCAGCTCAGACTTGGAAGTTCAAACCCGGGTCATTGAATGGGCTACCCAGGTCGCTGTCAGCCGTGGACTGATAGCCACCTAGCACGGGTCGTCTGCATTCTGCCTTTTCTGACGAATTAAATGTTTTCCAATCCAATTCAGGACAAAGAGGTTCCTGCTAGTGCGTGTCGCAACAGAAGCAGTTTTTGTTTGTTTTTCAGAGCAACGCATTGTTTCTCTCCACACATCAGACTGATGTCATCTAATCTTCGTCGCACTAGGAGAGACTTTTGCAGTGTGTACAACTTTACTGAGCGCACTTGCCTTTTGGATTATGCCGCGCATGCGCAGAAAGATGCCCGTGTGAAATCGGTCAAATCAAGCGTGCTGTTGCCATAACCAAATGGAAATACGGCGGAGCCCAGAAGGCTGAGTTCGAAAAGGCCTACATATCCCCGTTCGCAACGTCGTTACCGTCAATTCGAGACTTGTTCGCTTGCGTACTTCGTAAAATAAACTTCAAGAAGAAACTAGAAGGAAAAAAAATGCAGTTTATGCAATCAGCAGCTTAAAAGAGGTATTAGAAAGGCGCCTCTATTGCAAAATGTATGGGCAGAACTGGTGCTCGTTGTGCTGGCAACGTTATACTATGCCAGTCATTCTTTCCACGGCTGGAGGCACGTCGCGAAGGAATGCAGTATACTTTGAAGACGTTTCCAGTGAATTCATTGAGCCTCTTGCGCCAACCCTGGCGCTACAAAGTTCCCAAGGAATCAGGACGAGGGTCAGGTGGGGTGAGGAGGAGAGTTCCACTCACCGTCGAGAGATTAAGAGTGCAATAACAGACGCGCTCCATGCCCCACCACCACCCTCTCCCCCTCTGATACCATTCAAGAGAGAGAACTTAGGCTTTGGCTTGACATGTACGTACGAACAAGTACAGTCGAACCCGACTATCTCGAACTCGTTTATATCGAATTACCCCGTATATCGAACAATTTCTGAACACCGTAATGTTAGAATGAGAGTATATAGGAAAAATTAGTTATATCGAACAAATATAGCAGCTGCACGCGATATATCGAACTTCAACACCGCAAAATTTCCCCAGAAGTTGGCATTCCCGCGCGGCCACCGGGCCAGCTGCCGACACCCCCATCCCAAAGTAGTTTAGCCCAACTGCGTGTGTGTGGCGCGGCTCTCCCTCCCTCAGACAGCTACCCCCTAGAAAAAGTGGTTCGACCCATCTCTCTGTCACAGCCACGTGGCACGTGCGCCTGCACACAGTTCAGTTGCAAGTCACGTCCTCGGAACGTAGTGCTCGTCCGCTCTGTTTAACGAGATGGCTGCCGTGAAACGGCAAAACTTGACAGTATCCGCAAAGATAGAGATTATCAAAAGAGTTGAACGTGAAGAAAAGAACTTGGATGTCCCTGCAGCATACAGCATCCTAAGAAGCACGATGAGTATGGTCTTGAAAAATAAGGCCGACATTAGGGCTAAGGCAGCAGTGTACAAGTAGTTCCTTGATGTCAGGGCATGGAACATCCCTGTTTCTGGCCCCATAATTGAGCAGAATGCAAAGGATCTCGCTTTCATGCTGAATAGACCCGACTTCAAAGGCTGTTCAGGTTGGCTGCAGTGCTTCAAAGACCGCCACAGCATTGTCGGCCGGGCTGTCACCGGTGAAAGCCGCGCAGTGGACGTCAGCAGCATGCAGAAATGGATTGACGGAAATTGGAGCGACATCACGGCAAGATATCATCCCCGCGATATATTTAATGCCGATGAGACAGCCTTGTTCTGGCAAATGCTGCCTAACAAAACGCTGGCGTGTCGTGATGATAAGTCCGACGGCAGGAAAGTTAACAAAGCCCGAATATCGGTGTTGCTCGCCACCAACGTCGATGGATCGAGCAAGCTTCGACCACTTGTGATCGTCAAGAGCAAATTGCCGCGGTGCCTGAAGAATGCACTCTCTTTTCCGGTGACCTACGTGTCCAACGAAAAAACTTGGATGACAAGCGAAGTTTTTGGCAAGTGGCTGAAGTCCTGGGACGACGACCTGGTAAGCAAAGGCAGAAAGGTCTGCTTACTCGTTGATAATTGTTCTGCTCACCATTGCAAGGTCAGCGTCAGCAACATAGAGCTTCGCTTCCTGCCACGGAACACAACGTCGGTGCTGCAGCCTTTGGATCAAGGTGTCATTTGTGCACTAAAGGCAGGCTACAGAAAGCACCTTGTGCAACGATTATTGCTAAATCTCCGCACGGGCCGGGAGTTGAAAATTGACCTCCTGGGCACAATAACGATGTTGAATGCATCGTAGAACGACGTCAAAAAAGAAACAATTCGAAATTGTTTCCATCACTGTGGACTGCTTCCGGCGAGGCAGGTGCCAGCTCAACTGAAAGTTGCGATGAACCCCTCGACATCGATGAACCACTCGAGGAACTTGATGATTTGTTAACACAGCTGTAAGAGTTCCCAGGTGCCGTTTCTGATGGGACTGCAGCTCCGTTGACGACGATGTTGCGACTACCGGAGAGCTCGCTGACGAAGATACTGTTGTCGATCTGGCTAGGGATCTTGCCGGCAACGGTAACTGCGAGGACCCAAGGAGTTCCAACCCGCCCACGTGATCTGAAGCACTTCATGCGCTGAGCGTTGTTCGCCGCCACTACGCGTCCATAGAAGGCTGTGGACTTGGCTGTTCCCGGTCACTCGACAACATTAAAAAGTGCATGCTAAACAATTCTTTGAAAGCGAAAAAGCAGAAGACTATCGGCTACTATTTCTCGCGCTAATATGCACGCCGTACATGTCTTTAGGTATTAAAGAACAGTTCTTGATGAGGTGCATTTTGTACATTGTCAATTTCTTTAAACATTCTATATCAAATTACACGATATATCGAACTAATTCCGGTTTTTTGTGAGTTCGATATATGCGGGTTTGACTGTACTACCAGAACAAGGGAATGGAATTCTTAATCGCGCTGCAGAGTTACGCTACATTTCCGTCCAGCTGACGGGAGACGAACTTTTCTATGCGTGTTTTTTTTTTTTTGTACAAAGCCTTTTCGATTATTACGCTTAGTGTGCCTTGGGTTTCTTCTAATTCATCGCACGCACTTGTGCTCGGAATTGTATCTCTGAGAGCTCTGGGTGGTGTGATTACACATTTCAAGTTGCTTATCGTGTCGTGTACCTCAATCGTTGGGAACACTGTCTTCAGATCTGGGTGTATAAGAGCATCGAGCAAACAACTCCCAGAGAAAACGCACAGCCAGAGAAACAAACAGGAAGAAAGAAGAGCTCTACTGTAAATATATTTATTGCAAGTAAAATGACTTTGTAGAGTAAAAAATGGTAAGGAGGGACTCGGGAGGCATTTCCTGCCACATTAAAGAAAAAAATCTAATGAGGAAATGTGATGGATGTAAATGATGCGTGAGCGCTGTGCAAGGACTTAAAGCCTGGCGAGCTCGCTTGCCCTCAACTCTGCATAAGAAACATAGCCGTCGAAGTTTTTGTCGGCTTGGAGAGCCGAGTCCACGTAACCTGGAGGAGAAAAAAAAATTAAGTTACTTTCCTGCGTTATACAGAAACGCCTAAACCACAAAATATTGATACATTTCTATTCAAGCTTAGAAAACGTATTTGCCTGGGATGAAAACTTAATACAGCGGATGTATGAATTCGTTAGGACACGAAAGGATTTCTGCATATTTTGTTTTTCAGATGCTGGCTACTTTTAAACTAAAACCAACGACGCTTTGCTTGAGCCATCGTGTACCGAGACAGCGAGCGCGGACGCCAGAAAGTTTAAGAACCTGAATTCGCTATATGAAATGTCCGATTGTGAATTCCTACGTACAGTCTTTTTCAAAATTCTTCAGCCATATTGTCTGCTTTTGAGGCGCACAGTGGAGCACAGTGGAGACCAAAGTGCCTTGAAACGCCCCTGTTTTACCGATCCATATCATGGCAAACATTATCTTTTGCCGCGGGGCATAGGAAAAAATTCTAAACTCACTGCAAAAATTGATCCACCGGTGTTGACGGCATCAACACTAAAATCCTCAAAAACACCAAGACCTACCCAGCATCATGTTATCTCTCATTTTTCAGCAGTCGCTTTACTCGTGTTCACTACCACGCAAATGGCGGGTTGGGAAGGTCATTCTAGTCTTCGAGAAAGATAACCGATCTTCACCACTTAACTGTCCAATCTCATTAACCAGCGTTTGTTGTAAAATCATGGAAAATATTGTCACGACCCAAGGAGAGCCGTGCAGGTAGGCATAGGGGACAAGCCAAGAGTCAGGCGGGTCCTTTTAATCCCAGAGCCAGTTCTAGCCCGAGCTCACCACTCGACAATACAGTGGAATTAACATGGCTACCGCAAAGGTCGTTCTTGTAACTCACAACTTGTTTTTTTTTCCTTCATGATATACATACATTCGATCGTAACACTCCTACAAATGTCATATTCCTAGATTTTGAAAACTTGCTTGATAAAGTCTCTCACGCGTGCCTATTTCTTTTAAACTGCCACCCCTAAATTTTCACCCCTTAGATCTCGAATGTTCAGGCGAGCCATATGCCACTGACTCCATTAGTGTAAAGCGCTCCAAATGTTTTCGTGATTTTTTCTTTGCCAGGCTTGATTAAACTGACGTGAGATCTTCGTATGGAGGAATTGGCACTATTTTATGCCGCTTGTATTTGAGCAGCAATGGAGGCAGCAACGCTGAGCTGCAAGGTATACTCACTGATGATATCCGCCTCGGGTATGACATGCACCCTCTCGTCTCTGTCGTCGTCGTGCTGGTGAAACATGGCCGAAATCATCTCCTGGCCGTCCAGAAGGTTGTTGTTGTCGAAGTCGTGCATCCTGCGGCAAGGTAGTAAGCGGTGGATGTATAGCGAGCACATGAGGAAGCGCCTACAGACTCCTTTCCCCCACACAACAACAAATCTTACAACTCGCATAAAACACATTGATCTAAATATCCTGCAGTAAACAAGTTCAACGAAACGATCCTCTGATATGCAATAAAATATCTGAAGTAAACAAGTTCAATGAAAACTGAGCGCTATGCTTTTCGGTTAGCTGTGCGAAAAAAAAATCTTTGATTAAAGAAAATTCGGAAGTTTGTACTGCTGAAGAAACTCAGAGCTTTTCTCATCCTCCTAAAGGCGTTATATCACTTTGTAAACGAATGCCGTTTGAAACAACGAATCAGCCAACCAAGGAGCGTTTGGACCCTTCTTCCCTGGGGTGAGTTGGATTCCTATAGACTGTCGTGCTTATGTCGCACGACGATAGTAAATGTGGACATAAGATCGACGCGCATACGGCGGGCGTAATGCGCAGTGATACATTGCACGCCGCAAAAGGCAGCGTGCATTTAAGTCCGGCGCTAACTCCGTCTGTTCCTCAGATAAGGCCGCAGCATTGCGCGTTCCGACGCTACTTGCCGCACATCACGGAGCGCTCCACTTTTGCAGTGGAGCTCTCAGTGGCGAAAAAGAGGAGCAGAGCTCTGTGTGGAAAAAAAAACGTTAGAGATCACTGCGGCGCCCGCATTGGGAGAATGCGAAAGCATTGACGCCTCTTCCACACTTGTCGCCTCTCTTCGATTCACTATTATGACGTCTAAGCACTTTTTTTGTCGTTCGTTTCTGTTTCTCAGCATTTTTTTTCCGTTACTCATCATTTTCTTTTTACTTTTACATCAATTAACACTTATTTAACCTGGTTCACTGTTTTTTAACCTCTTTTTTGTTTTATACTCTTTGGACGTCCAAGGCTGTTTTGACGTCCTCCCACTTCGTCGACGTACATGGTTTTTACTTGCCTCTAATTTCTCCACATCAACCAAAGTTTTTTGTTTAATTATCGTTAATTAATCATATTTTATTCTATTTCGAACCTTCATCCGGCTTGGTTGCGTATTTTTCCACAACTTCGACGTCCACGACTGTTTTGACGTCCACCCACTACAACGACGTCCGGTGCTATTTCGACGTCTAGTCAACTTTTTCGCCTCTAATTAATGAACTAATTACTCCACATCAACCAAATTTGACACGCATCAACATTTTATCATCCTATATCACACAAAATCATTCTCTCACTCCTAACTCTTCCTCTAATGACGGAAGGGCTGCCGACACGTTTTGCGTCCACTTTCTGCGGACAGAAACCGCGAACATAGCCAAGTAATGCTTTCGCATTAAAAGTTCAGAAAAAGAGTCTCCACAGTTGCTTGACTGTTACCAACAGAGACGATCGAACAACGACAGCACAACTCCGGAGTCTTTCAGCCATCCAACGACCAGCAGGAAATATGTACTACTGCTCTGGAAGCGCCAGTGACTGCGGTAAAGCCACTTTAGGCTCATCGAGCGCCTCGCGCAATGTTGATGTGCGCCATTCGCGCGCAGGGGGCTACCTCCCCGCGACATCCCAGTCACATTGAAGGACGCGAGCGCGGTGATTCACGATCCCTGCCGTCTCCAGCACCAGGACCCACGCATCGCAGGAAAGCGTGTTTTCATCGTCGGCGCGCGGTCCTTGACGCGACACCAACGCGCGATGATATTCCGAGTGCGCGTCGGTTGCGTGCGGCTGCGCGCACCCGCGACAGAACAATGGTAAACCTCAGTGCGTACATCGAGCGTACAGTAGCCTTGACGTTCCGTTTGCTGCTCGCCATGTAGCCGCGCAGTGACAGGATGCTCCGCGTGGGCTGCCTATATGGACGGAATGCAGCCGGGCGCCCCAATCCCGGCTTCAAGTGTACAGCGTGCCGCTTGCGTGACACTCTGACACGACACGCGCGCGGCTTGTAAATACACCGTGTACATATACAAACAGTGACGTTGCGTGCGGTGCTAAACTGTGCCTGGTCACCGGTGCGCGATCCCTATTACTTTTCTCTTAGTGTGGTACATGTGTGCGTGTGACTGACTCTGTTCAGTGTTGTACATCGTACCTTCTCCTCTGTCTCTCTTATATTCGCAGGACGCAGCTCAGGTGCTAAAGATAGTAGATAACAATTGTCACGGATGGCAGCAATCTTTTCCTTCCTCTTTTGATCATTATTTTTAATAAAACCACAATCACCACCTTCCGAGATCGTCGAATTGTCGCAGCGCTCGGTGAATATACCACGTGCATTGCTGTGTTAACTTGCCCTTTGCAAGGATTCAGGAGGTTTGTGTGTTTTAACTTTTACCTGTAAAAACGTTTAACGTGCAGACTTGACTGCTGAACACCACCGTACTCTACGGTCTATCAACTTCGGACTATTGATTCTGACTCAGCCACTGTCTTACGAGTGGTGAAAACCAGGTAGTGAGTAGCATCCCCCTTGTCACTCAGAAGCAGTGTGTTTAAGGAGATTGTCACATTTAACAGAGGTCTCCTCCGGATAGCGACCTAAACGTACTCCATTCTACCTAAAACTGACTGGGTGAGGGGAGGAGAGTGCAGTACCCAGTGAGGACTGAGACACTATTGGTTTATAGTTTATGGGGGTTTAACGTCCCAAAGCGACTCAAGCTATGAGGAACGCCGTAGTGGAGGGCTCCGGAAATATCGACAACCTGGGGTTATTTAACGTGCACTGACATCGCACAGTGCACGGGCCTCTAGAATTTCGCCTCCATCGAAATTCGACCGCGGCGGCCGGAATCGAACCCGCATCTTTCGGGTCAGCAGCCGAGCGCCATAACCACAGATCCACTCGCGGCGGGTGAGACTATTAAATGCGGTAGCTGGCCTCTTCCTTGGCCGTAAGTTGAAACGATCAAAAATGTCATTTGCGCGGCAGTGGCAGGCAACGCTGTAGTCATGTAAGTGTCGGTTAAATCTACGGGCGTCGGTGGAAATTAGCCAACGGCTTAAATTCTCGGTGGATTCCAAGCTAACGTTTGCACACGTGACACAGAAGCTCCCATGAAAATATTGAACATCTGCTTTAATATAGAAGTTGTTCCCGGTACCTGCGCTGCCAATGACAGCGCCACTGTCCGTACAGTGGCAGTCAATTTCTTCAAAATGCTTTAAAAGTTGGAAAAGCAGGGTTAAACCGTTCGAAAAACTTTGAATAGTCTGAAGAGAAAATAAATTATGTGCATAAAGTTCCTTCCAGCAAAAATAGCACTCTGTATTGCACCTCGTCCTACACATAAAGATCAGTATATCCCCTTCAGGAGACGTTGCCCGACTACATGCAGAGTTGCTAAGTTTGAACACAGCATGGCGCAGCCATCGAATCTGGCGTGGCTGCTTTTTACCAATTTAAAATGTAAATTTCTGCCACAGCAGCGAGTTATGCCTTCCTTATTTTCATCATTAGGAAAGCTCTACGAGAATGGGTCAATATTTAATGCTCGTCTACAACAGAACACTGTCCCTTTAACACTGAAGGAACAGTGTGTTTGGCGTATTTGGCACTATGGAGACAAGAACGGCATAGCAAAACGTTTAGTCACTGACCTGAAGTAATAAAACGACAGCTCCTCCGAGGACATGACTCCGGCGTTGTTCAACTCTATCATCTTGGCGACGTCTTTTCTAATATGACTGAAAACAAGAAAGCAGGTGTAAAAGTTGAGGTGAGCACTGCAGGTTGAAGCAAATGAAAAAGAGAAGACGTTCTACAGACCCTTCAGCAGCATGTAGTACGTATCATGCTTTTTCTAATCTCATTGCTTGTGACGCACGGGCTGCACAAAACTCGAGCATGGAATGTTAAGAACATGCATTTGCGAGTTCCTAACTTTAAAAAATGTGACGCGAAATAAGCAATTTACCGCTAAACGGTGTTAATCATTTTAAACTCCAATTCTTCCGAACGCGCACCTATTTTTTGGCACATCTTTTTATCCCGACCGCGGCGGCTGCGTTTTTATGGAGGCAAAACGCTAAGGCTCCCGTGTGCTGTGCGATGTCAGTGCACGTTAAAGATCCCCTGGTGGTCGAAATTATTCCGAAGCCCTCCACTACGGCACCTCTTTCTTCCTTTCTTCTTTCACTCCCTCCTTTATCCCTTCCCTTACGGCGCGGTTCAGGTGTCCAACGATATATGAGACAGATACTGCGTCATTTCCTTTCCCCCCCAAAAAAAATTATCATCTTTTTATCGCCAGCCGTTTGCTTGTTTGTTTGCTCGTTTGTTTCAGCTAAGTCAAGGTTTCTAGGAAGGAAAACAAACAGATGATACTGCAGACGAGTCACGTCGCGGCGAGAGGCAGCCAGCGTTAAGAACGACACGTCGGCATGGTCTGCGCTTATTAAACGGCACGCACTCGAAACACACTCCAAAACCTGAAATAAAATGCTGCTGCTTCCAGCTGATAAAACGCCCCCGCAAAAGCATATTCTGCGAGAAACCCGGTACTCACTCCAAATCGCGAGCGACTTCCACCGCCGACCACTTCTTTCGGAACTCAGCCGCCTCGCCGGCCTTGCCATCTGGGGGGAGGTCAGCCCGGACCGCGGTCGCCAACACGCCCAAAACAGTAGCAGCGCACAACGCCCATCCCACCGTGGTCTTCATGATTCACACAGCGACAGCAGGCCGTATAAAAACAGCTGTACGTTCACGGCAGTTGTCCACACAACGCGCCGCAGATACTTCCGCGTACAACAAGGACGCCGCTGACGAGCACTTAAGAGCGACCGAACGTTTAACGCGGCAGCCGCACTTTTCGACCTCCGACGGCACCTGCCGAAGCCGAGCTGCAGCGAACGCCACGCAGACATCGGCCACGTGGGAAGCTGGCAATCACGCTCACAAGCGCACGCACACACCGCACACACAGACGTGGAGCTCGCGCAGTGGCTCGGCGGCCGCTGTGGCTTGCGATAGCGACAGAAGGCTCCGCTTTCGACAACGCTCGCCCTTTCTTTGCTGTAGCTGGCCAGCTTGCCAAGAGACGAGACTCCTCCGAGAAAGGGCGAGAGCGGGCGGACGAGTGGGAGAGCAGTGAGTGACTCGAGCTGACGCCCCGACGCTGTCTTGTCAGCGCACTCCCTCCAAAAGCGACTGATGTGCTGACGTCGCGTCCGGCGCCCGTCGCTATGACAACCGACGCCAGACGCCAGCGACGCCGCCATCTGCGCCCGCATCTGGTGTGGCTGGGGCTGCAACTGCGCGTGCGGGCGCGGCTCCAAACAACGGTGATATGAGAAGCGGGAAATTTGAACGGAAGAAAGGGCCACGTGGTCGATGTCGAAATTAGCGAGCATGAGGCATTGTGGGGGGACGGAACCGAGCGGCCACAGCACGGTCGGCAAGGAGCCAACAATTGCAAGGAAACCTTCGTAGAAGCCGTGTACTTCGCTGCTCAATCTTCCTGCGCCCACGGCTATGTCGCTAAACTCCAGGCTACACACCCAAGCTCCAACCTCCAGGCTCTACACCCACTAAGCGAATGAGATTCTTGCTAATGTGCCCGCTTTGGGCGGCAGGCCGATGTTTGCGCATCGAATCGCTTCTCTCCTAACATTTACATGTGGAATTGCCAATGACGCCCCCTCCAAGCTTTCTTGTCTTCCGTACATGAGTGCAATGCTGTCGCTGTGTTCAGTTTAAGCGCCTTTTGTACCGTTATCGAAGACAAGTGTGCTACCTTGGACGAAACTGCTTGACGGGTTCTCTTCAAATATAAAACTGCTCAAGGATGTAGCCGTGAAAAATGTTCCCATGGCCGGCTCGGCTGGTTTCACCCCAGAGTATCTTCTAAACGTTCCAGAGTCAACATTTCTGAAACTTCCTCGACGAAGTGTCATTCCTTACCAAAAGCACCTTGCTTGACAGCTTAAGGATTAAAACTCTTATGCGCAAGGCTAGAGTAACAACACACGATTGGCGACAGAAAGAATAAAAAGTGAGGAACCAAATTTATTTCATTTCGTCCACTGCTGGTGATGCAGGATGCAAACGCAATGACGACAATAATAAAAAATAAATCAACACAGGAAATGATTAAAACAAAATCGAGATAACACTGTGGGCGCATGTGGTTTCTTGGACGAAATTCGGCGTTTTAATGTGATCTTCACAGCTCCAACAAAATACTTGCGCCTATTACGGTGGCGTAACGTATTTTTTTTAAATTATCCAGCAAAAATTTCCTCGACAAATGCGATCAAGGTCCATACACAGCTCGAGAATTCTCACGAACGCGAAGTTTTAGCAACTGTTAAAACAGTTTTTTTTTTTTGCGGTTCTCCCCACAGCGAACATTTCCCGACGACGAGCAGTACTGCTCACATTGGTAAATCATTGGAAACGTTGCAATGCGTTTCGTGAAACAAAAACAAAAATCCCGACGCACAATAGAGACGCCTGAAGCCCTCTACTGAGCTACTTTAAAAACCGCACAAAGTTCTGCCGGACTCACTTCAGTTGTCAATACTGTAAATCACAACATTAAGCCATAAGGCACGCAGGCACCAAGAGTTCGACGTTGGAGAGCGCACTCTTTATGGGTCGTCGCCGGAAGACCGAAGCTCCGCATACTCCAGGAAACCGTCGTTATTCTTATCGAACATCATCAGTGCGTCCACGGACTCTGAAAAGTTGGCAGCACCGAACAGCCGAGGTTAGCCATTTATAATGTTGAACCAGATTAAACAAATTTACTTCAATTTTTCTGATTTTATATTTTTGCTTTTATATTTTTTGGTGTTAATAAAAGCAGTTATTACAGTTGAACCCCGTTATAAGGAAGTTGAAGGGGCCCGACGATTACTTCCTTACAGCCGTAACTTCGTCAAAGCCCGTGTTGACCGGGCTTCCAAGGGGAATAGTCATTCCTTCGTTATATCCATTCTTTCGTGATAAACCGTTTCGTTATAACGACGTTCGACTGTAGTAGACTTAGATTCCTTTAATTTCTACCATTTAGCACCTGTCTATTGAGCAAAAAGTCAAATATGTGAAAGTAATTGGATATTCATATTGCCGCCACGTTCTTAGCCCGAAACATTGTACATCACACATCAGATTATGAGGAAGCATTAAAAAAAGATGCGGCAATATTTTTCAACACAACAGCTGGATACACACTACAGCCGGATGCAGTGTAAAACGTTCAGCCGCGCTTAGCCGAGAACAGGATGTGAATGAGCTTCATTGAAATGATAGCGATCACGGCTGCGTAAAATTTCTTTCAATTAAATGCTGTTCTTGCAGTGGCAAGAAGCGACCGTGATGATGTTGAACTGATTGTGCCTTACCGACTGTCTCATTCAAACTGGACTCGGCTTCGTTCTTCCCATGGCCGTGGCTGTTCATATGCTTCATCGCGGTCAACAGTTCCCACCCGTCGAGCATGTTGTTGTCGTCAAAATCGTGCATGCTGCAAACAAGGAAGATGGCAAAGATCGATTGATCAATTTATTTATTTCTTCTAACGTGCGAAAGCAATAATACAGTTGCCTCGGAGATACGAGGAAGGCCTAGCGGAAGGCTCAGGATCAATTGAGACCACATATAGTTGTTTAACATACATTGCAATATCACCACTTAATGGGTGTTTCTACCAGCAGCCAGATGCCATAGCAACTGGGCTTCTCCAAGGAGGAGAACGTTAACATTTGTTATTAATTTGATTAGGGGTTAGTCACATCATTTATGTCCTAAATCAATCACACTGGCGTTTATGTCACATATCCACGTCTTTGAGAACAGGAAGGACCGATTTGCGAAGCAGGAAATCGCAATCCAACACAGGTGCACGGGACGCCACAACAGTAGCTCCACAAGCCCATTATCGCGCCAGAAAGCAAAAACATTATCTGACGATCAGACGATCAGAAGGTAGTTCACAGTCTACTAGTCAAACATAAACCAACAGTTCTCTTCGTAACCCCAGATCATGTAGAAGGATGTTCAGATTACTCCGACTTAAACAAAGCATTTCCTTTACGCAGTCTGTTATCAACGCTGTATTCGACGCCCCACATAATCAGATCCGAAACACAAGCTTTGTTAATTTTCATGGTAACAACGTCCCACCTTACTCATTAGGCACAGGCACAGCTTTGTTGTTTCCAATCGCGGATTGCTATTTTTAAGAAGGTGTCGTGCTACTAAAAGAAAGTTGCAACCTGCAACATCTTTTACAAATAACAGGGCTTCTCTTAATACTGTAGCCTGAAGAAGAGGCTGACGCTTTGCGTTGAAGCGGCCGTCAAGGCAACAGTAATACATAAAAAGTGAGATACAAAGGCTACACAGTCGTCTGTTTGAAATGCTAAATTTATGAGTGAGCAATACTGCGCATATAGCGGCCGCACGAGTACGGAACGACAAATAGAAAACATTAGGTGCCTTACGAAAGCAGAATTTCCTCCGGCATGAGATATTAGTATCGTAACAAAATCTGAACACAGGAATGGTTTTCCCGGATCATCGGGCAGAGACCACAGATATGATTTACGCAGATGCACCATCAGCTTACCGAAGGAAGTAAAACAGCGTCTCGTCTTCCGTCAGCTTCCCTTCGATTTGGAGATCCGTGATCGTCTTCAGGTCTTCCTTGAGGTGTCTGCGCCACGAGGAAAGTGAAACAAGTCAATTACCGTATGTTTCACTCTGCGTAAGACACAGCCCTGCAAGCACTGCACGAACAAATGAACCTCGGCAATTTGTTTGCCCACTCCCCGTAATGTCTTGAGTGATTAGGATGATGTAGGCTGCCGAGCCTGAGGACGCCAGTTCGATCCTTAGTCGCGGCGGCCGCATTTCGATGTAGGCGAAATGCCACAGGATCGTATATACTGCGTGATGACGGTGCACGTTAAAGAACCCTCGGTGGTCGAAATTATTCGTAGTCCTCCACTACAGCACCTCTTTCTTCCTTTCAGTCCCTCCTTTATTCCTTCCCTTACGGCG
>JARKHS020035762.1:0-30577 GCA_030143305.2 Amblyomma americanum | reverse complement strand
AGCAACTTAATTAACAAATCCAGTTTCAGCGGCAAGCAAAATTAGCATGATTTTTTAAGTAACCTAAATCATCAGTGCCGGAAATTGTGTTCCTGAGAATTTTTGTTTCTTTTGCAACAACCTTAGGTTTAATAACTTAAAAAGTTCTCGCCTACACAACCGGTACTTGTCCGCCTATAAGAAGTTTTGTGTTTGCATTCCATTGTTTCATACAGGTAGTTTGGACTTCCGTTTGTTGCCAAATCATGTTATATTCAATCATATTATCTTCAATCTCATTTTGTGTTGTTTTCCACTACGCCTTTTCTTGAGATCTCAAGCGTCTGTGATGTTTGACCCGACAACCGTGAGCGATACGTCTCTGGTTTCGTTCAGCTTGGTTTTCCATTCAGGAAATTTTGTTAATAAGGTTGTGCACTAATATCTATTTGAGCGTGCTCGAGTGATGAAGAGATTTTCATTCTTAGTTTCCCAGAATATTTAGAATGGGATCAATCTCTAAAAAATGAACAGCCGGTATGCAGCAGTAGTAATGTCGTTTTGGTTTCTTTTAGAAGTCCTTTTATTTTTAGAGCAGTTTGAACTTCCGTGCACACAAGCAAAGTAGCCCGTAATACGCTCTTTGCGTTCGCCCCTTGGTCAAGGAGCTGTTCATAATGACTAATATTTGCAGACACTATCGGAAATTCTCATATTCGTGTAATTTCTACCTTGACAGTGATTTTTACACATTTGGCACGCCCACTTCAACTGACCCATACCATTAATGACTCGACTAATGGACGATTATTTTAATAGTCTGGGCGCGTTTATTGATGCTTTTTAGTTTTTCTGGAAGTTTCTCCTATATTTAATTGTGCGTGTTCTGAACTCTATCTTTGAATAATGAGTTACTCTTTGAGCCCCTGATGCACTAATCAATTTAGAAATCAAATGCGCATTTGTGATCGCGCATTGGGGTTGAGCAGCGACGAGTACCTATATTTGTTTAAGATTGCTTCCAGATTAATTGCTCTTACTATTGCCATTGCTTATGAACTGAAAACAATAAGATACCCACCATAGCTTCACATGTGGCTGCTACCATTGAGTGTGAAACCGGAGGCACAATCGGGAAACAAAGCCTACAAAATGTGCTCACAGTGTGTCTCTACAGCCTCCAGTAGAGATATGAAAGAAAAATTATGCGCATGCCAGAAACAAAGCCCATCTTCTCATAAGTGTATCCCCCTGCAACAGCTCTGACGTGGAATAGCGTTCATTTCTCGTGCTTAACCATGAATACATTTATCTTAAACAGCGACGCTGACTGCGTTTCTATGAGGTTTGTAGCACTGTATGGGCTTTGTCGCGGAATTTAATTTCATTTTGCAGTGGACTCCCGCTGCACGTTAATAAGTGTATAGTGCCAAGTGGACGAACAACTTATGGAAACTAACTGCTCGACGATCCAATAAACGCTGAGTTTTATGTCAAGAGCAGCAAAACACAAACCAGACTGCAATAAAACTGCCTAACGGTTTAATGCTATGAATCATTTTACAGCGAGAACCCAGTCCTAGGGTCCGGGAGATCTCTATACGAGCACCGAATTACAATCTCGAAAAAGTCCTAGGATGACTCACATGCAATGGTTTCTAGAATATTCCGCAGCGGCGATCTGGGCAGACTCATCTGGCTTCAGCAATGAGACAAGCTGCTTCTCCTTCCAACGGTCAGGGTGAGGACATCCCCAAGGTAAGGAAGCGCCTTAGCGATGGCGAAGAAAAAAAATATCGAAGGAGACCTTGAACACAGACAATGCACGAAGCATTCGAGCAGAATCCCTGCCTTTCGCGCGATAGCCCACCCTTCGACGGCATAAAAGTAAGTATCTTTAGAAGCGAGCTAAGCTCATTGATTGGCTTAGCACGTAGCTCCTGAGGTCCAATGTCCTGCTTCAGGAGAAGGACTGCGAAAGTGGAAGAAATGCAGCTTGCATTGGGAAGAGGAGAACCGCGCTTTTAAAGTATTAAAGTAGGTACGTTTTGCATTTTTTTTTGTTTCACACCTTTAATCTCGCACTTTTATTTTCGGCCATTTGCATTTACTGTTCTATTAGGCAAAGGAAATATCTCAAATTCTTCTCTTTATTCTTTTTTTTTGGAAGGGGGGGGGGTTATTGTGACGTGATTCTGGGGTTACCTTTATCGCAGCTTAACATGAGCTTTTTCTCAATATTCTGCTCTTGATGCTGATAAGGCCGTTTTTGACGAAAATGTAATCAGTATTTCAGCAATGAAATTTAGTTTTCTATAAAAAGCTCTTTTATTTTATTTATTTAATTACAGACAAAAATTTCTTCATATAAAGAGGATTTGAAGGCATGCAAAGTTACGCTTAAAAAACGTATTATCGGAGAATTCAGTTCGGCAGCCCGGCAAATCATGAGAGTAACGCAAACGTATATACAGTTGGGTTATTTAATACCTGTCCAGCTGATGCTGTACATGTAGTGATGCCAGAATCTTAACGGCTACAAAATATCGCTTTTTGCAGTGATCGTTTTCATGACGCGTGTTAAGCTGCATTGCCCCATGAGCGGTTGTGTTGTTATTTCTTTGTTGTTTTGAGAAACTTTTCGTTTAGTCAGAATAAATGAAGGAGTGCAACTTTCTGCTTCTCCAGAGTGTCGTTCTTGTTCAACAATTTTTTTTTGTAAACTGTTTGAAGGCACTTTCTCCTGAAACTTGACATTTTTGGGTTTACCCTAGGTGACCGCTATTCAAGCACACAATTACTGGGCGCCTATTGTTTCGTCGAAAATGGCGATAACAGACCAAGATTGATGATTCCCAGGAATATGGTTCTGGCTGCACGTTTAAATAAAAGAAACAGAGCAGTTCGGCGGTCACAACTCAGCAGTTTTAATGAGAGCGTCATCAAGGGTCACTTCTCATTACGTGACCATAAGCCCCTTACTGCACTGGTAGCAGTGCTGAAGAAGTACACGACGGTATTGCCTGTTGTAGAAACCCAATGCGGGAGACATACCTAGGATGTACTCAGTACCTTAATATGTCAATTAATATCTGATCTCTAAAATATACGTAACTTCTATAACCTACGATACTGATGACTCCACATCCATTTACATGTCAATGTCGTGGACAGTATCTAAAAAGTTAACCAACCTACACCCCTTTTATCGCTTTTAGAACATTTTTTTGAACATTTTTATAAAATGTTGGCCATGTCCCTGCCGCAGTGGCTGAGCGCTTAGGGCGTTCGGCTTCTGAGCCGAAGGAGCAAGGATTAATCCCGGCTGCGTTTCGATAAAGGCGAAACGCAAAATGCACCCAAGTGTGGCGTAAGGTGAGCGTATGTTAAAGAACCGTAGGTTGTTTAATTTAATTCAAAGCCCTCCCTAATGCGTACTTTACAGCCCTACTGTCGCTTCGGAACGTGAAATTCCACAATTCATCCTTTTTTCTGGGCCCTGCAAGCTTCAACATTTCATGTACGTGAGCAAAGACCGTCGCTAAGACGCATGGGACATCAAACATAACATCGAGCTAAATTTATTACTTTGTATGAGTGTGTTTGAAGTTAATTAAGGCGTCATATTTAGCCCTTCTGCTAAAATGATGGCTGCAGGTAGTGTGGGAGCTTTTGTGTCATTCTAAGCAGAGTGCGACAAAGAACTGCTGCATGGAAGACAGCGCTGCCAACAGCACCCATGCCTAGTAATATCCCCGGGCACGACTTAGGTCGAAAACTCTACCTTATGAAGTCATCGCATGTATGCCTATCGATTTTGCGACGCTACTTCATAGCCACTCATGCGTAGGTACTTCTGGCAGCAGTTTTATTGGGTTAAAGCACGAAAGTGCTGTTTGCTTTGAAAAGCTCAGAATATAGTCAGGCTGACTTTCCTGTCAAGTTTTATCTCTTTTCTCACTAATGGTGCCACACCAGAAGAAATTTGAAGCCGCCTGTGCAATGCTTTTTTATGTCTGGTTTTGTCTCTGACTGTCATAAGCGATAAAATAAAAAGAAAGAGTACACACCCTTTCTTATTACAAGCTGGAAGGCTTCATCATTATTCGACAAGGCTAGCCTCCTCTCCCATAGAAATGTTAACCACGCCGCTTGTGTTAGCCCTTTTGGTCGCGGTAGACATCTTCACCCAGTGTAGACCAATGACTGCCGTAGTGCGTGTTCACGGCGAGAGCTCAGTACATCATTTAGATGAACATTTCTGTAGTTGCCATTGTATTTACCTATGCGGCAAATGCCTTGGTCATGAGAACATATAGGCCACTTTTACAATCAGTACGAAATTAATAGTTTGGCGTAGACACCATGAGCTTGAGCGCATCTTGAAGTGGCGCGTGGCGATACGAGCTAGACATTAGGTTTTCCTCGCGGTTACACCTGAAATTGTTTCAGAATTGCATCTTTGAGATAACTGAGTAGTGACCAAGATATTTCACTACTCTTCAGATATCTTAGAGTGGCTATGAAACTGATCCACAATAACTTAGAAACGGCAACAAAAGGAAGAACGTTATCCGGTGCGGTGTCTCAGTGCTTTTGGCGCTCGGGAACTGTGCCCAAGAATTACGCGTTATCGAGGCCCCGCTAAGAAGGTAGAATTTCGATCAAGGCAAACTGCAAAATCTTCCTAGTGTTCTGCGATGCCAGTCGAAAGTTAATCAGGAGTCCTTCACAACGCCTTCGTTTATAGCACACGTGCATCTTCCTGACTTGAAAGCGAACACACATACAAAGGCATGAGCGTTATAAGATAAATCGTAATGCAGCTCGCTCGGTACTGTGACAATGACCTCTTGATCCGGCTTGATTTCCAAGCAATGGTGTTTGATGAGCGGGTTTAATCTATCCCATCCAACGTCTTTCTTTCCCTGGCTAAAAAACGCTTCGCAAACCCATGTTTTAGATCCGCGCCTACCTCGTCGACTGTTATGCAACCCAGCTGCCATTTTAGACTGTTTTTGAATATAATTACAAAGTAGAGCAATTAGGAGGAAAAAATAAAATAGCGCTGGCACTATAATAATTTTCGCTGTGTAAATGCAAATGAAAAACCCTGAATTGTGGACATTTTTCTCCTTAACCCGATTTGAATTCCCAGTAGGGCTCGATAAACAATTTTACCCCCTATTTCTGAAAGAAGTGAAACCGGAGAGCTCTGGCGTTTTTTTTTACTTTATTATGAAAGAATATCCTAATGGAACACTATTCTTCACAGCCAATTATTACCGGCACAAAAAGCAGCAGATAGCATATCGGAAAGGAAAAGCAAGGCACAAGCCCTGAACACACTTCTGAAATTTGGTTCCATTGAAATTTGTTGTAAGTACAGAACGCGCCCATAGAGCTAAGACCGCCCAGCCACCAGGCAATAGAAAATCAAACAAGACCTGTTATTCTAGTTTGTTCGGTCGACTAGGGAACATGATTTTGCGAATTGAATGAGTATGGAGGGATAAATTATGCGATACATTTGCATCAAAATCGTGCACATAGAGCACACAGGCACTTCATTGATGCCTGCCATGTGCGCCGTTGTTTTATTTTATTAGTGTTAAGGGTTAAGTGTCGCAGAAATGCCGTTGTCGGCATCGTTGGTCGTAAGAGCAAATTCTTCAACACACGCCCAGAAGCAACTAAGGTGGCGCATGGGTCGCCTAGGTCCCGCGACCTTGTGACATCATCGCGACCTGCACGCCGGATTGCGAGCAAACTGCACACCAGGTGGCAGTTCAATTAATGATTGGTTCAATTAGGCATTGGGGTTTAAGAACAGTGAAGAAGCGGGAAGAAATAACCAAACGAAGGTTATCTGACTGGTGGATAAAATCAAGAGAAGAGTAAAATTTCATGTCATGGCTAGGTGGCTTGAGCCACCGCCCGATTTAAAGGGTTCATCCGCATCCATCCATCCATCCATCCATCCATCCATCCATCCATCCATCCATCCATCCATCCATCCATCCATCCATCCATCCATCCATCCATCCATCCATCCATCCATCCATCCATCCATACATACATACATACATACATACATACATGCATGCATGCATACATACATACATACATACATACATACATACATACATACATACATACATACATACATACATACATACATACATACATACATACATACATACATACATACATACATACATACATACATACATACATACATACATACATACATACATACATACATACATACATACATACATACATACATACATACATACATACATACATACATACATACATACATACATACATACATACATACATACATACATACATACATACATACATACATACATACATACATACATACATATATACATACATCCGGTCGCGAGAGGTTGCTCGGGAAGAGCAGCCTGGGTATCATAAGCCGCACCTGGAGCAGCACCTGCCAGCGCAATTCAGTGGCGCATCGCTTAACTTCAGCACCACTGCACCAGTAGTGGCAGGGAGAGTCCCAGGAATATATGAATGGATAGAATTACCAATTCCACATATATGGGCATTAACTTAATATCGCTATCCGAACGACTCTGATTTCATTTCATTTTATTGCATTAAAGGCCCCAAAAGATGGGTGTTACATAAGGGGTGGCTACAATTAAGAGCACAGGTTTACAATAACAGGAAAGTTTTTACATTTTATACCAAAAGACTTGGGCAAGTGATGATGGCAACGTTGTTTGGAAGGCGGTTCCAGTCTGCGGCTGCACGAGAAAAGAAGGAATTATAAAAAGTGACGACGCGTGAGCGTGGACGGCCGACTTGTAGGTGATGGCTGGTGGGATGATATATGCGTGCTGGGGGAAGAATATAAGGTGCGATGTGCACAGGGATGTGGAAGAATTTGTTAAATAAAGACAGGCTGGCAATGCGACAGCGGAGCGATAAGGATGATAATCCGGATGCTGTTTTTAAGGAGGAAACGCTGATGTCATAAGAGTACGGTGAATGAATGATGCGAGCAGCGCGATTTTGAATAGATTCGAGGGCATTGATGAGGTAAGCTGGATGAGGATTCCAAATGGGCGATGCAAATTCTAGTTTGGACCTGACGAATGATTTGTGAGCTAATAACTCTACATGTTTTGGAGCATGGTGAAGATGGCGCTTGAGGAAACGTAGCGTCTTGTTTGCTGACGATAAGGGTGATAATCCGGATGCTGTTTTTAAGGAGGAAACGCTGATGTCATAAGAGTACGGTGAATGAATGATGCGAGCAGCGCGATTTTGAATAGATTCGAGGGCATTGATGAGCTAAGCTTGATGAGGATTCCAAATGGGCGATGCAAATTCTAGTTTGGACCTGGCGAATGATTTGTAAGCTAACAAGTTGACATGGTTTAGAGCATGGTAAAGATGGCGCTTGAGGAAACCTAGCGTCTTGTTTGCTGACGATAAGGGTGATAATCCGGATACTGTTTTTAAGGAGGAAACGCTGATGTCATAAGAGTACGGTGAATGAATGATGCGAGCAGCGCGATTTTGAATAGATTCGAGGGCATTGATGAGGTAAGCTTGATGAGGATTCCAAATGGGCGATGCAAATTCTAGTTTGGACCTGACGAATGATTTGTGAGCTAATAACTCTACATGTTTTGGAGCATGGTGAAGATGGCGCTTGAGGAAACGTGGCGTCTTGTTTGCTGACGATAAGGGTGATAATCCGGATGCTGTTTTTAAGGAGGAAACGCTGATGTCATAAGAGTACGGTGAATGAATGATGCGAGCAGCGCGATTTTGAATAGATTCGAGGGCATTGATGAGGTAAGCTTGATGAGGATTCCAAATGGGCGATGCTAATTCTAGTTTGGACCTGACGAATGATTTGTAAGCTAACAACTTGACATGTTTTGGAGCATGGTGAAGATGGCGCTCGAGGAAACCTAGCGTCTTGTTTGCTGACGATAAGGGTGATAATCCGGATGCTGTTTTTATGGAGGAAACGCTGATGTCATAAGAGTATGGTGAATGAATGATGCGAGCAGCGCGAGTTTGAATAGATTCGAGGGCATTGATGAGGTAAGCTTGATGAGGATTCCAAATGGGCGATGCAAATTCTAGTTTGGACCTGACGAATGATTTGTGAGCTAATAACACTACATGTTTTGGAGCATGGTGAAGATGGCGCTTGAGGACACGTAGCGTCTTGTTTGCTGACGATAAGGGTGATAATCCGGATGCTGTTTTTAAGGAGGAAACGCTGATGTCATAAGAGTACGGTGAATGAATGATGCGAGCAGCGCGATTTTGAACAGATTCGAGGGCATTGATGAGGTAATCTTGATGAGGATTCCAAATGGGCGATGCAAATTCTTGTTTGGACCTGACGAATGATTTGTAAGCTAATATCTTTACATGTTTTGGAGCATGGTGAAGATGGCGCTTGAGGAAACTTAGCGTCTTGTTTGCTGACGACATTATGTTAGTAACATGCAAGCTCCAAGAAAGATCGCTAGAAATTGCTATGCCTGGGTACTTGTATGACTGAACTAGTTTTACGGGAACTTCTGATATTTCGTAAGAGAAAATTAGAGGATTACGGTGGCGGCTGATGGACAAAAGATTACATTTACTTGGGTTAAGTTCCATTCCTGCACCACTCCTGAACAGCATTGAGAACATTTTGAAGAGAAGATTGGTCAGCAGTGGTGAGACTAGCACGATAAAGTACACAGTCGTCAGCGAACATGCGTATGTTAGATGTTACGTTTGAAGGCAGATCAATAATGTATATGAGAAACAGTAGTGGGCTAAGCACAGATCCCTGTGGAACGCCCGACGTTACTAGGAGTGAGTTAGAGTTCTTATTGTTAACGGAGACAAACTGCGAACGATTAGCTAAAAACTCTTCAATCCACTTCAAAATATGGGGGTGCAAATTTAATTGGGAAAGTTTTATCAGCAGGCGTTTATGGGGTACTTTATCGAAGGCTTTCGCAGAATCTAAAAATACGATGTCATCTGTAGATTACAATCAAGGTTAGCATAGAGATCGTGAATAAACGTAGCAAGTTCGGTCTCGCAGGAGCAACCCCGGCGAAACCCGTGCTGAGCAGGTTGAAAAAAGTTGTTCGAATCAAGGAATGCCATGATATGTTTATAGATGACGTGTTCCATGATTTTGCAGGGAATACTAGTTAGAGAGATGGGACGGTAATTAAGTGGCGAGTTCTTGTTACCTGATTTGTAGACTGGAACGACCTTCCCAATTTTCCAGTCTATGGGCAGTTGACCTGTGAAGAGTGACTGAGTGAATAACAAGCACAATAGAGATGAACATATATCTTTGGCATTAATCAGTATATTAGCGTTGATATTGTCAATTCCTGCAGAGGATGAAAGTTTAATGTTTTCAATTAGTGACGAAATTCCTGCCGAAGAAAATGTAAGAGAAGGCGTAGTATCATGAATAACTGGGGCGTTTGGAGGAAATGTCGGATCTGTTTCATTAGTAAACACGAAAGAAAAGGCTGCGTTGAACATATTGGCGCATTCTGTTCGCATACAGTTTCACCCGAACCATCGGTGAGGGAAATAGTGCGTGTGTGCTGGGGGTTAATGACTTGCCAGAACCTACGGGGGGTTAGTTGACAACATTTTATGCAGATCGGAGTTGAAAAAGGTGCGCTTGGCTTCTCGAATACTTGATAAGTACGTTTTTTCGGCTGCGTAATATTTGTTCCAAGCGTTTTGACTAGGAAGCAACTTCGCCGATCGGAAAAGACGCTTCTTTTTATTTTCAAGGCGTTTGAGTGTATTTGTGAACCATGGGTTTTGAGGGTTAGTTCGTATATTTATGTTCGGAATAAACCTGTCAACCAAATCATCGATTTTCCTCTTAAACAAGGACAAGTTATCATGAATGGATCTTTGATTAAAGTTAGATTGAAATGCTGCCAAAAATGCGCGAATTTCATTATTTATTGCTGTATAGTTTCCTTTAACGTATAATCGGATAGTTCTTTTAGTTGTTGCGCGTAGGGATGGTTTAATCGTGAAGCCAGCATGTATGACGTGATGATCGCTGACGCCTGGTAGATACGTGATAGAATGAACGCCTTCAGGGTTATCCGTTAATAATGGATCTAGAATATCTGCGCAGTCTTCGGTTACACGAGTTGGCTCGGATACAGTTTGAATGAGGTTAAAATTAAGGCAAACGTCTAGAAATTCATTACCATCCTTATTACCTGTAGCGGTTAGATTATTCCAGTCGATACTCGGAAAATTGAAGTCTCCGAATAGGAGAGTTCATGTGTTAGGGTGCTTAGCTTTAATTTCATTCAATGCGTTATTAAGTTTTCGAGGGAAATCTTGGGTTCTAGGAGGCCTGTAGCAACCGCCGATCACATCTGATTTAGGTGAAGCGTGGCATAAAACTAATATTATTTCTATATCGGATGAAAGGTTAATGGCAGAGCATGATAGGTCTCGAGCGGTGGCAATCAGTATCGCTCCTCCCCTTCGATCTGGGCGATCTTTGCGAATTATAATATGTATGGTTTTTAGGGGAAAGGAAACGGCGCAGTATCTGTCTCATATATCGTTGGACAGCTCAACCGCGCCGTAAGGGAAGGGATAAAGGAGGGAGTGAAAGGACAAAGGAAGAGAGAGGTGCCGTAGTGGAGGGCTCCGGAATAATTTCGACCACCGGGGGATCTTTAACGTGCACTGACATCACACAGCACACGGGCGCCTTAGCGTTTTTCCTCCATAAAAACGCAGCCGCCGCGGTCGAGTTCGAAGCCGGGAACTCCGGATCAGTAGTCGAGCGCCCTAACCACTGAGCCACCGCGGCGAAAAACACAGAAATTGGGCAAGTCAGCAAGTACTTCACTATCGGAAATATCGCTGTTAAGTCACGTTTCTGTCAAGACTAGTATGTTACTGGCAGATGAGGTGTCGATATTGGAAACAGTGTCGCGCTTTGAAATGAAACTTCGCACGTTAGTAAAGATTGCTGACAAAGAAAGGGCTTCTTGGTGTACATGCCTAGAACGATCTGTCGACAAGGGCTGAGACGGTTGCTATTTTACCTCTTTGACTGTTTGTGATGATTCATCGAATATGCAGCGTTTAGGACCAATGTGTAATGTTTTGAAGCGCAACGAGAACTTATCGGATACCGATTTGGCAAAGGCTACAAGATGTTTGCGGGCGTTACGAACGGGAAGGGAGAAGTCCTCGCCAATACTGTAGTTGGTGCCTTTCAGCTTATTGCCTAAGGAAAGGATGCTTTCTTTAGTTTTCGATGACGTGAATTTAACGATAATTGGCCTGGTGCGATCAGTAGAGCGGCGCCCGAGGCGGTGAGCACGTTCGATTAGATTGGGTTCGATGGCAAAACCTTGTTGAGTGGAGCAATGGGTAATGACTGTTTCTTCCGAGTCTGCACACGTTTCAGTGGGGTTAGTGTCAGGAATATTGTAAAATATGAGCTTGTTACGGCGAGACCAATTTTCTGCATCGTCCATACGTGCTTCCAGTTTGTCGACCTTGCAGGTAAGTTCAGTGTTTAAATTTTTCAGGGCGCCAATTTCAGAATGGACAGTAGAAAGTGTGGCGTAGTGTGATTATAGAGTGTCCATGCGCTTGTTTAAGTCGGTCAAGATTGTTTCGGTAGTTTTCAGTTAGTGTTTAATGTCCTGCAGATCACAAATTAATGTAGCTTGCCCGGTAGTTGGTTACTGGAGCTCGGAAAGTATGCTGTCGTAACGGTCGGGGCCTGGGTTAGTTTCAGCATCGCCTGACAATAGTAAAAGAAAACGAAGAACACGTGAACACTCGGCAGCAATACTACAGCAGCACTGAGGGCTCCGCAGCTGCATTAAAAAGTAGTTACTGTTTTTTTAGCGAATAGGAAAAACTTATTACTAACCTTCATTGTGAAAAGTAGCGGATTAGTAGCCTACGCTGATGCACAGCTACTGAGCCCACAGAGCGGCGGCGATAACAGCAGGGGCTTTATATGGCTGATAGATTTATCAGATGATGTGATGGACTGGCCACTGATGGCCCAATATGGCGTCCTCTGGCGGCGATGAGGGTAGGCGATGGGGCAGCAACGGTGATGGGGCAGGCGGATGAAAAAGGCCTTTTTCAAGGAAATTCGGGGCGGCGGTCAAACCTGATGAACAGGAGGCTGACGGTAGAGCGGCGAAAAGCAGTTGCACCGCGAAGCCAAACACCTGCATTGTGAAATGTAGCGAATTAGTAGCCTGCGCTGATGCACAGCTACCGAGCCCAAGGCTGGATCTGAACACTGCAGTTGAAGGGGAAACCGAACTGCTAGCAAACCTATTTCGCGTTTGGCCTAACTCCACCAATCGACCCTCAGTTTTTTTTTGTCATTTTTGTGTTGTGTGTTTTCTTCTACGTGTGAAACGTTTTTTTCCTTCTTCATTTATCGTTTCTGTTGCTTTTTTTTTTCAGTGGCTCTCAAACGAGAAGAAACAACAGACTGAATAATCACAGTGCACCTCATCGTGGCTGCACTTTGCTTTTTTTCACAGCAGCTCTGGGACCTATGGATTGCTGAAGTAAACAGAAATGAATTATGCATGCTTAAAATTATGTTTGCTTTTTAAGGTTAGAATCTGAAAGCTTGCACGTCTGCTAGTTGGCAATTGACTTTTTTTTCAACCGGCCTATTCTGCTGGCTTGTTAAAAAACCTACCTGCTAAAAATGTTTCGGCCCAGTCAAAAAACATGCTGTTCGAGATGGTCCTAAAATGGCACGGGCTCATTTTCTCCCTGGAAGGTTAACTTTATTTTTTATATACAGTGTAAAGAAAGCCTCATAGCTCTGCAATTAAAACTATTTCGATGCTCGTGCATGTTTGTTTTTGTTTTGGACATTACACATATCAGCGTATGATCGTAAAATATTCAAGCTATTGAAGTGATGCAATGGAGTACTATGCCAGGCCCATCGCGGCAGCTCAAAGGCAGTAACTTCAACAATACAATAGTATAAGAAGCCCCACGGGTACAAAATGCATCGTCGCTCATAGAATGTGCCCATTGGCGGGAGGAATGTTATGTCACCATACCTAAGCTTTCCGATTTGCTGTAAGGAGGTGACGTCCCCATACAGAAAGTTATGTCAACACCAAATCAAATTAAATCAAATCAAATCTTTATTTTCCATCAGGTGCTACAGATAGAGGGGCTACGGAAAAAAAGCTGCCACTTGGCGGCTTGACGAGTCCGCAGCCTCATGTATAAGGCCGCGTCTAGACAGCACCAGAGAAAAAACAAGTGATAGAGAAATTAAGACACTCGATCAAAGCAAAATAAAAGAAAAAGTCCTGAGCCAGATAAAACACACACCGTCAGCACCAAACAATGAACAAGAGATCAGCATATCGAGACACTCGATCAATGCAGAAGAAAAGAAAAAGTCCTGAGCTAGATAAAACAAACACCAGAATAGACAAAATCACATTAGTCAATCAGCAAACAGGTCTCTAAGTTTAACAGTGGAACAACTAAATAAATCAAAATTCATTGACTGATAATAGTTTAACAGAGATGGCAGATGGATGACGGGGCCGTATTCCGGAATTTGTGTCATAATAAAAAGCGTCATAATCTGCCGCAGCTGCCACACCTGATTGGTTGAAATGCCGGAAGCGGATGTGGTGGTCCGGAATCAACAAAAGGGTCGAAGGAACCGACGTCGTCACTTCAAACACATAGCAGATGCTCAAGGACGGACTACATGGCGGCGGGCTTGGAATCGGAGCCTCTCGCTTCGAAGTGAACTTGTCAGTGTTATTGCGTTTCTCAACACGTGAACTAGCTATAAACTGGGTATGGGGCTTTCTCTTCGTCTCATCTTGCCTATAACAGATTGAATGGACGGGAAATTTGGCCCGTTTCTTAATTCGTTGGGTGATTTGGTAGATCCTAGGCCTAACTAGCGCCGGCTTGTTGTCGTGGCATCCGCGGCGCTGCCGGAGCTGATCGCGGAGCCCACGTTGTTGCAGAAATTGTTCTCTTCATTCAAACCGGATGGCGCTATTATCAGCGGAGTTATCTCGTCTGCGTACGTTGAATGATGTAACATAAACCAGAATGGCCTGCAAAATGCGTGCGTTTACGGCGCGCAAGCGTGCATTTTGTATTATAGAACTCTATATTAGCTACTGAAGCTCCTAGCGCCATGATCGTGTGTATTGCCTGGCAGCGCGAAACCGGTCTTGAGCATGGATGGTTAGTCGCCAGCGATGCGCTACTACAGCGACGCGTTTGACATGCCAGAGGCGGTTTCTCGACGACCCTTACGGTTCTTGATAGCCGCGGAGGTGTGGCTCTGCATTGAGCTCGCGAGTTAGCTTCCAAATAAGTTTTCAGGTGTCGGTGTGGGAATGCGTGCGCTTTGTACCATGGCGAACCTACGAAAACTTCGTCTGCGAAGTCTGCGCACAGAAACACAGCAAGGTTTTTTTTTAGCTCATCCCTTTTATTTATTTGATGCAGAAAACTTGAAAACCTAACAGCGGCATCTCGCGGTGCTTGCAGTGCCTGCATAAAAGGAATGAAACCCGTAAATTACCGTCTGCGCAACCGTCCGACAACAGCGCCAACTTACGTTCAGAGATGTTGCAGACGGCAAATCGTCACGGCGTCTTGGTTCTGCACGGCACGGAGCGCGCATTGTGTAGCGAGTGAGTGCATGCCATTAATTTTCCTCTCCGTTCCTTTTACTCTCCAGATAAATGTAAAACGCGCTTTGTTATGCGAACAAGTCAGCGGCCTTTCATTTAACAATGGCGATCGACGGCTGCAGCAGCCGCCTTCTGTCACTGCAGCGCCATGCGCATTTGAGTACAATATTATCTTCTTTAATTACACCTCCGGCCTTGACGGTACAGAATAGAGTACCGGAACTATTGTTTTTATTTGTAGAATTCCAGTGGGTTGAATTCCAGTGAATCACTTCTTTACTGTGGAATGTGGTGCGAAACTAAACTTGTGGCTGAAATTTTCTTCTGTCGCATTGGTTGCGTTATATTTCTTGGCAAAGAACAATAACGACGCTGGAAGTTTAGTTGCGGCACCCGCAACGCATTGACATCCTGCCGCTGCTCAAAGTCGCAACCGAACCGACATCCGCTTCCGGCGTTTCGACCAATCAGGTGTGGCCGCTGCGACAGATTATGACACAAACTCGGAATACGTCCCGTGGTAAAGCCATGACCAGCTGCTATGCTGTTGCACTGCCAGCCAGCTTGCACAAAATTCGGCGCATAATCGAAAACCCGAAGTAGCGCGCAAGAAATCTCGCCCGCCCGCGCGCGCCGTAAAGATATCTAGAACACTGGAGAAAGGACCCCAGAGAGCGCCTAAGTTTGTGTGTGCTGCTACCTTTTCCACTTTCCTCGCCGGCGCAGCGCCAAACGGAACATGGCCGCGCGTGCCGTCGATTGTTCGAGAACGTTTGAGTAAAATCTACTTGCTCATCGGCCGGAAAGGGCGTAGCCTTGACCGTGCTAAGTGATGTCCTCTCCGCTTGACTCGCTCGCCGGTGGTGGCGCATGGCCAGAAGGTCTTGGAAGGTTCTCGAAACTGGTTTCCGCGCCTGGCCAGTGGAGACGCGCGCCCGACGCAAGAAAAAGGAAATTGTACAGATGATACTGTTTGTATGTGCGCGCCTGACGTGGTGCGAAGAACGAAGAGACGTGGTGCGCGCCTATAAATGAAGGACGTTGACCGCTGTCTGTCAGCCCGAGCCGTCGTTCAAGCTTCACAAAAGCGCACCCGCTCGACTCCTGGGACAACACCACTCTCCCAGCCACGGACCAGCGATGCAGCGTGTGTCATCCTGCAGGGCGGCTCTATCATGCTCCTCATGCCGTCGGACTGTCGCAGTGCCCGGTGAAGAAATTGTGCTTTGCCTCTCGTTAGTGCACTTCGGGTGCAAGGCTTTCTGGGGTATTGAAATCTCTCTCAAGCGTCACTTTGCACGAGTTGCAGTGTATTGTAAATTACTTTGTATGTGCTGGTACGAGTGATTGTGAAGTCCTCTGTATCATATTTTCGCTGCATAAACTTCGTTTCGTTTGTGAACCTTTGGCTACGACCCATTCTCTGGCTTGCGACCGGCGAAAGCTGGGCGCCAAACGACCATCTCCTTTCTCGCTTGGTAGGTTCTTTCTGACTGACCTTGCCACGCTGAGTCGAGGGCATCTCCTCTGAGACCGAGACCACTACCCCCCCCCCCCCACACTTAACAGCCAATAGGAGTGCACGCAAGAGTGCGCGAAAAGGGTGACACCAACGCAGAATTAACTAGTTCCTTTCAATTTTCTTACCCGGTGCTGCTGTTGCAATTGACATATGAGAAAGAAACTCAAGATGTTGCAAGCCCCAGTGCCTCAACAAAACTCCAATATTTGATAGCTGGTAAATTCCTGGCGACGAAGGCTTGCCGCCGTGAACCCTTACATTTCGTGTGTGTGAATACGAAGGTTCTTAGTCGTATTCTCCGCTAGTGTAGCGAATTTTGGACTTAACAATTGTAGATTTCGTGGTGCAGGCCTGCTCGAAGGTTCTTCGAATAACCGCCGCCTCCTAGGTGGCTGACAACGCTATTCTGACGACACAATCCTCGCTTTCCGTTCAACAATGTGGAGTGCCCAATGCACATAGAGTGTAAAAAACTAAAGCAAAGCGTTTGAAAAACACGCAAAGCGTTGAATATATCTCGCTGTAATCGCCTACTGAGAATCTGTTTCCTGCGTTTTCTGCGAATTTCCTAATTTCACTTCTGCAGCTCTTTAATACGATATTGTCACGAAATGGTGACTGCAGTCCAGAGAGCAGAAAGGCTGCGAAAATGGTGTCTAAACAAAAACTCTCTATTTGCGCTGACTTGCGTCCACAATGGACTGAATCACTCGGCGGCGACGTAGCAACAAGTGTGCTCGACGGTCGTCGAACAGAATCCCCACCCCTGTCGTCCGTGCTCAATTTAAAGCTGATAGCGAACATTCTAGATAAAGCGTGCAAAGTTACTAGACCATTCTGGAACAACTTAGAATCAGCTCTGCCTGGCTGCGATCAATCGAGATGAATCTGGTCGTGCGTTGCGTCGCAAACAAAGCGATAAAGCAGCGTGGCGGCCGATTTGAAGAATCGACAAACACTGCAAAGACTCGCGGCAATACTCCCCTCTGAAAGAAGCATCGACCCTATGCACTAAAACAAATAATGCGACTAACAACAAATAAAACGGATCGTGCGAAAATAAACAGAGAGTGTGGAAATGCAGCGCCCTTTAGCGCGCATAATAGGGATTTAGACGGACGACATGGACAACTTCTGGTCATACGCAATGTCGCTGGGATGCAGTCATTGCGTCAGGCATGACTTCTAACTCCAGTTCACCTAGCCGACGAAGAACCTTGTACGGGCCGAAATAGCGCCGCAAAAGCTATTCACTTAATCCACGGCGGCGAATGGGCGTCCAAACCCAGACTTGGTCTCATGGCTTGTATTCCGCGTTGTGTCTTCGTAGGTTGTAGCGTCTGGTGTCGGTCCGCTGATGGTCTTTGATCCGTAATTGGGCAAGCATTCCAGCTACATCTACGAGTTGAAGGTAGGCGGCGACGTCGACGTTCTCTTCTTCGGTAACGTTGGGCAGCATGGCGTGTAGCGTGGTCGTGGCCTCCCTGCCATGGAGGAGCTTAAAAGGCGTCATCTGGGTGGTCTCCTGCACTGTGGTGTTGTAGGAGAAGACGACGGAAGGCAGGATGATGTCCCAGGTCTTGTGTTCGGCATCGACATACATGGCGAGCATATCGGCGATGGTTTTGTTCAGGCGCTCGGTCAGTCCGTTGGTCTGCGGATGGTATGCAGTTGTCCTACGGTGGCTAGTTTGGCTGCAACGCAGTATGGCTTGCGTCAGTTCCGCCGTGAATGCTGTTCTCTGCCCATGATGAGCACATCGTTGGCGCCGTGTCGCAGAAGATGGCACTCCACGAAAACATTGGCTACTTTTGCTGAAGTTCCGTTTGGTAGGGCTTTTGCCTCGGCGTAACGTGTCAGGTAGTCGGTCGCTACGATGATCCAGTTATTTCCAGAGGTTGACTTCGGGAAAGAGTCAAGCAAGTCCACGCCGATCTGCTGAGAGGGTCTTGAGGGGGTTCAATGGGGTTCCGAAATCCTGCTGGTCAGATGGGAGGGGTTTTCCGTCGCTGACAATCTCGGCAGGTATGCACATAATGTGCGACATCGGCAGACAGTCAGGGCCAGTAATGCTTGTCTGGAATGCGGCGGAGGGTGCTACTAAACACGAGATGTCCAGCTGTCGGCTCGTCATGTGAAACCTGTACAACTTCTTCGTGGAGACAAGCAGGTACACAAGGAGGTAGGCTGTTTTGTTGGCTGCGAAGTTCTTCTTCACGAAGACGTCATTCTGTACACAGAAGGAAGACAGTCTTTGCTTGAATGAGGCGGAGGGTTAAGAAACTTTGCCTTCCAAGTGCTCAATGAGGCGTTTTTGGTCGGGGTCTGAGCGTTGCTGCTGTGCAAAAGAGCTGGGGCTGATGGGTCCCAGGAAGGCGTCCGCATCGTCGTCCAGCGGTGGTGCATCTACAGGGGCCCGTGAGAGGCAATCGGTGTCAAAGTGCTTGCGTCCGGACTTGTAAACGACGGTGACGTCAAACGCCTCGAGGCGCAGACTCTATCGAGTGAGGCGGCCAGAGGGCTCCTTCAAATTGGCATGTCAGAACAGCGCGTGGTGATCGCTGACCACCTTTAACGGTCGCCCGTACAGGTAGGGGCGGAATTTCGGCATTGCCTAGATGATGGCAAGGCACTCCTCAGTTGTCGAATAGTTCGTCTATTAAACAGCGTGCGCTAACAGGACGTACAAAGGAAACTGGGAGACAGAGGAAAGAAGCGCATTCGTTTTTTTGTCTCCAGGCTTCAGACTTGAGAATCTTGCAGATCCTCCTGGCAGGGCTGAAGAGCATCAAAGAGCTGTTGAATTTCCCCTGGCACAAGTCTTCGCTTCATGTAAAAGGACAGGGCACGAGAACGGCAGATTGTGGTAGCGATATGGTTGACACACACCGAAGCAGCAGTTGCCTGGGTTGAAGACACATAAAAGAACCCTTAGTAGAAGATTTATGCTGCAGTAGAACTTTCTGACGGGCTAGTTGGTACATCTCTATTAAACAGCGTGCGCTAACAGGACGTACACAGGAAACTTGGAGACAGAGGAAAGAAGCGCAGTTTCCTGTGTACGTCCTGTTAGCGCACGCTGTTTAATAGAGATGTACCAACTAGCCCGTCAGAAAATTCTACTATAGTTAGTCTGCCTTGGAAAGGGAACGGCTAGCGTATGCGATGACTTTCTCCAGCCCTTCGCTTTGTTGAGCGAGGACGGCGCCTATGCCCACGCTGCTTGCGTCGGTATGAATTTCAGTATCGGCGGATTCATCAAAATGCACGAGGATCGGTGGGGACTGTAAACCACGCTGAAGTTCTTTGAAGGCTTCTGCTTGCCGCGCTTCCCATTTAAATGGAGCGCCTGCCTTCGTCAGTTGGGTCAGGGGCTCGGCGATGCGCGAAACGTTTTTCACAAATCGTCGGTAATATGCGCACAGTCCGAGGAATCTGCGCACTGCTTTCTTATCGGCCGGCGGTGGAAACTGTTCAATAGCAGCTGTTTTCTGCGGGTCTGGGCGTAGTCCATCCTTGCTAACGATGTGGCCTAGAAACAGCAGCTCTTCATAAGCAAAGTGGCACTTAACGGCTTTCAATGTTAGGTCAGAGGACTTGATGGCGTCTAGTAATGTCCGAAGTCTTTTGAGGTGCTCTTCAAAGTTCCAGACGAAGACAACGACATCATCTAAATATACCAGACACATTTGGCACTTCAGGCCTGCTAGCACTGTATCCATTACTCGCTGAAACGTCGCTGGTGCGGAACAGAGACCAAATGGCACCACCTTGAACTCAAAGAGCCCATCGGGAGTCATGAATGCGGTCTTCTCGCGATAATTTTCATCGACCTCAATTCGCCAGTAGCGGCTCTTGAGGTCCATCGATGAGAAATACTTGGCGTTGCGCAGTCGGTGCAGTGTGTCGTCGATGCGGTCGAGGGGGTAGACGTCCTTCTTTGTTGTGTTGTTCAGGCGACGGTAATCAACGCAGAATAGAAGTGCGCCGTCTTTCTTTCTCACTAGAACAGCCGGTGCAGCCCATGTGCTGCTTGATGGATGGATGACATCGTCGCGATGCATTTATGCCCCTTGGTCCCGGATGGCTTGTCGTTCCCGCGGTAACACACGGTAGGGGCTTTGACGGAGAGGTCGGACGTGTTGATCCGTTATAATGCGATGCTTGGCAAATGGCGTCTGTCGCACCTTCGGCGATGTCGAAAAACACTCACTAACTTCGAAGCAGATTGCTGATCTGGTCTTGTCTGTCCCGGGTCAGGGCTGGGTTGATGTCGAATGCGGGCTAGTTCCCTTGTCGTAGAGGGCGAAGGAATCCCGTACGTCAGATATTTCGTCGAATAAAGCAATCGTCGTTCCTTTGTTTATGTGCCGGTATACTTCGCTGAAGTTAGTCAGCAGTAATTCCGCCTGGCCATCGCGGAAATGTGCGATTCCTCTTGCGATACCTATTCCTAGATCTAGAAGCAACTGCATGTTGCCCTCAATGATAGCTTTAGCTTTCATTGCTTTCGTGGCGCCTACGGTCACGATAACGCTTGAACGAGGTGGGACGCTCACTTCTTGCTCCATGACACTGAGAGAAACGTGATTCCCAGTTGTCTTATTGTAGGGATAGCGTCGTCCGTCGAAAGCGTGATCAGCTTGAATCGCAGGTCGATGATCACCTTTAATCATTATGGAAATCAATGCCCAAGATCACTTCGCGGGAACCTTGCCGTAGCACAACGAAGGTCGCAGAATAGGTATGTCCCTCGCGCTATACATCGTCCTGCTAGCGTAATGAGGTAACCCCCTGCGGTGCGAATTTGTGGGCCGTCCCATGCCGTTGTGACTTTTCTGAGCTGCGCAGCGGTAGTTCCATTCATCACCGAGTAATCGGGTCCTGTGTCAACTAGAGCGGTAACTTTCCGGCCGTCGATAGTCATTTTTAAGTCGGATGTCCTGGCTCTTGCATTCAAATTCGCCCTCGTCGTCGGGTCACGACTTCGTCGCGTATGCGAATCGCGGGTGGGGTGTGTCGTCGAATCTTTTCTGTGTGGCGCCGTCGTTTTGAAGGCAGTTCGCGTCGCAGAAGGCGGTTTAAAGGCAGAAGGCAGTTTGAAGGCGTTCCGACAACGGCCAGTTGTCGGAAGTCCTCTGGGCGTCGCATTTCCTGGGGCTTGAGCGTCGCTCGTAGGGCGGGCGGGAGCAGGGAGGCATCGTTCGGGAACAAGTGGTTCATGTCGGAGAGGACATAGGGGTAGTCGTTGGGGCTGAGGAGTACATACTGCAGTGGCGTAGGACATGGCCTGGGGTTTTGTGGCCATCGGGGTGCCAAGTGCCTTTTGCACTTCTTCCCGTACCACGTCCATGAGAGTCGCTGTTTGCGACTGTGGGGAGGATGGCAGTAATCGGTGCAGTTCCTCGCGGACGATTTCGCGGATCACTTCCCGCAAGTTGTCGCTAGTGGTGGTCGTCGTGTCCGGATGGATTGCACAGAGAGAGGAACAACGGTTTTACTGCCGGGCCCGGACGTCGAGGGTCTTCTCGATCGTGCAGGCTTCTTGCATGAATTCGTCGACTTTTTGGTGGCTGGCGGATGAGGCTGCCAAAGAATTGTTCCTTTACGCCGCGCATTAAAAATTGAGCATTCTTTTCCTCGGTCATCTCGGGGTCGGCGCGGCGAAAGAGGCGCTTCATTTCTTCCACGTGAGCGTGGACGGGCTCATTTGGAAGCTGAATCCTGGACTCGAGGAGACGTTCAGCTCTTTCTTTCCTCATGACACTGGTGAATATCTTCAAGAGTTCCTTCTTGAGTAGCTCCCGTGTCGTTAATGATGACTCGTGCATGGTTTTGATAAGACGTGCATGCTGAGCCCTACAGAGCGAAAAAGACGTACCGGAGTTTCGCCGCATCATCATAATTGTGTAATGAAGCCACGCGCTCACATTGGTCCAACCATTCTTCGGGGTCTTCGCCTTGGGATCCATTGAAAGTTGGCGGCACCCGCGGATGCTGCAGTATGATCGGGGACGACATCTTTGGCGAAGTAGTGGTGCTTGTAACTGCGTCCTGTCGATGTCTGGTGGGGTCCGGCAGGGTCCCGAACTCAGGCTCCTCTGCCTGGAGACGTTGGCTGGCTCGCCCTCCGGTGCTAAGCGCAGGGGGCTGGCGTCCCAACTAGGAGGGGGCGTCCGGAACATAGAAGGCTACCCAGCACCTCAACCAGATGTCACGTAGTGGTGACGGCTGTCGAAGGAGCGATGAAGACGGACAAAATGTCTTCTAAAAGAAAACTGCTTACTGGGCTGAATTGCGCCCACAATGGACTGAATCCATCGGCGGCGGCGAAGCGAAAAGCGTGCTCGGCGGTCTTCGAACAGAATGCCCGCCGCTGTCGGCCGTGCTCAATTTAAAGCTGGTAGCGAAGTTTCGAGATCTAGCGTGCAAAGTTACTAGAACATTCCGGAACAACGTAGAATCAGCTCTGCCTGGCTGCGATCAATCGAGATAAATCTGGTCGCGTCTTGAGCCGCAAACAAAGCGATAAAGCGGCGTGGCGGCATATTTGAAGAATCAACAAACACTGCAAAGATTTGCGACATTATGTTAGTATCCTTTTCAACATGAAAAATGTGTCTGGTTGCCCGCCTTTCGCCTAGAGAGCGGTGCTGGCTGGCCCAAAACGCTATCTTTCTACACTGTGATCAAGCACTATATTGTCAATAGAAACCTGCGAAATGGGTTAAATACAACATAATGATTTACACGGCATAGCCTAGCTAGCATAATCGAGTGCGTACGGAGGATAGTGCGCAGTGTGCTGGTAATTTTCAGAGATGTCTGTTAGCTAACAATATGAACCAGCACGACAGTTTTATGTCTACGTAATAAGCGCCAATAGAAGGTTAGGAAATCAAAAATTTATGTCTAGATGCAAAAATGATTTTAATGAAATTTGTTTCTTTATCGAAGTACAGTAACTATGGAAGGAGAAATTTCGGTATATATTGTCACGTAGAGATGACGGCAGTGCGGCGAGCAGGAATACCGCGAAAACGACTTCTGAAAGAACCTGTGTATTGAGCAGACCTATGCCCAAAAAGAACACAATAATTCGGCAGCGGCGTAGCAACAAGCGTGCTCGGAGGTCGTCGAAGAGAATGCTTGCCGCTCTCGGTTGCTCTCAGTTTAAAGTTGACAACGAACTTTCGAGATACGGTGACCAAAGTAACCACAATAGTCAGGAGCAACGTTGAATCAGCTCCGCATGGGCGCGATCAATCGAGATAAATCTGGCCACGTCTTGGATCACAAAGAGAGAGATAAAGCCACGTGCCACAGCTTTCAAGGATCAACAAATATTGAAAAGTTTTGCGTCAATATAAAATAATAAAATATCCTACCTTTAAAGTTTCTTTTCAGAAAATTGAATGAACGTTCTAGCTGTTTACAATACTTTTTGTCCATAAGCTATAAATTAGATCAGTATAAGGATACGTTATAACAAAGGGCCGGAGCGGCAACATTTTGAGCTAAGGTCGGGGCAGCTGAAGTGCACAGTGATATAAGGGTCAAGAGGTTGGAATGCAGGTCAGATGCTTTACTCGTTATGATAATATTCTCAGTAGTTTTTCATGTTCATACGCTATAATAGCCACGTATGCATCCTGATCACTCATAGCCGATAATAGATGCAAGCCATTTCTCCGTCTCAAGTAAGGAATACGCTTCGACCGAGCTCATCCCTAGAGCTCGGCCGACCACACGATACGTGACGGTTTTTTCTCATTTCCTTCTTTTCACCGCCACACGTCTTTGCGCGTCTCGCGAGGCCCAATACACTGAAAAAAAAACCAATTGAGCAATAGGAGGGCCGCTATTATATGGTGAGGTTCGTGATACATTTAAATTCTGTCAGGGAACCAGCACGAGAACCTGTTTTCGGTGCCCTTTAGCAAAACTCAGGTGTTCCCCAACAACTGATGTCCACATATATTCTGTGCGATCCTGAGAAGCGTGGTTGTGCCTAAAAGACGCCTTATCGCCTCATAAGCAAAGATAACACTTGTTGATAGGCCGTGCCAAGGTCAGAGCATCACTTCTTGTCTCTGCTCTTAGCTGTACAGTGCCAAGTGAGGCTCAGGTTGTGACGAAACAGCTTGGCCTGCACACGTAGGAGCGTACGCATCTTCGTGAATAACAATTTTTCAGCCTTATTTTGCATTTTTCCGTGCTCTCAGCGTGGCCAAACAGTAGCGCCATCACCGCCGAGTTTCCTATAAAATGGCGCAGCAACTGCAAAGGAGTCAGCAGTTGTACCGTCAGCAGCTGAAGGAACCATGGTGAGAACGACTTCAGCTCCTTTTCTTTCCTGTATTTTTTCTATGAATACTAGGAGGTAGACCTTGTCATTTTCGCTTCCGAACCGTCACCACTTGAGCTGCAAAACTAAAAGCTCGTTCGCATGTAAGGAGGAAGAAACTTTTACTTGCAGAAATATTCCTCTAGTAATAAAGACACTGACAGTGCATTATGTCTACGCATCAAGCGCGGGAGCGATCTTTAACGTTAGTTGTATATAAATAAAAGTGAGGCAGAAAAAGAAGTAACTTCTAGATCCGTTCTAGCAATAACAAAGCAGCTTGTATTCTAATGTGATGGTAATGCTGAAAGCTACTTGTACTGCTCCCTTCCATTTTTCGAATTTGTAGCAACTCCATATAAATTTTGAAAGGCTATATTGGACAGGCTCCTCAGAGCACTGTCAGAGACATAACAACGCTTTGCTTATGGTTTTAAGGCTGGCCGATATCAGAGCAATGGTTATGACTCTTAAACTTCCGAAAATACCGAGCTATAATTTTACTGGTCCTGCGTGCATGCACGTTAGCCACTGCTCCTTTCATTACAGATCCGTGCTTGCATTGTCCTGGCTCTGGCCACCAGCGCCTTCGCTGGCTACGTTGGTAGCTACGGCGGCTACGGCCTTGGCTACGGTCTCGGCTATGGCTACGGTCTCGGCTACGGCTACGGTCACGGCCTTGGCTATGGCCTGTCCACCTACGGTCTCGGCCACGGTCTTGGCTTCGGCTACTCCGGTCTCGGCCTTGGCTACAGCTACGCTCCAGCTGCCAGCTACGCCGTTGCTGCCCCAGCTGTTCACCGCACCGTCGCCACCTACCACGCTGCCCCAGCCGTGACCGCTGTTCACGCCGCCCCAGCCGTCGCCACCGTTGCCCACGCTGCTCCAGTCGCCACTTACGCCGCTGCTCCAGCTGTGGCCACCGTTGCCCACGCTGCCCCAGTTGCCACCTACGCTGCTGTTCACCACGCCCCAGCTGTGGCCACCGTTGCCCACGCTGCCCCAGCCCTCGCCTCCTACCACGCCGCCCCAGTCTATGGCTACGGTATTGGCACCCTCGGCTACGGTGTTGGCCACTACGGCTACGGCCACGGTCTCCTCGGCTACGGCCTGAACTACGGCTACGGTCTCGGCAGCCCACTCAGCTACGCCACCCTCCTCCGCAAGAAGAAGTGTAAGTACATGTCTCGGCTTCTTTTGTTTTACGAGAACAAAGAGGAGCATAAGCGGGGCCCCTCACAAGGTAGGTGTAACATCGGGTTTAAAGTGATCATTTAGGGTTTTTATTATGACAGCATTTTTTTTTTGTCTTAGGTGACCCCTATCTGCATTCCTTTTTTCTCTGAGACTGGGATTATCTTGTATGGCCTAAGCCTCTTCTTTGAGAGACATATTTCTTCCAGAAAATTTTTCCACACTATCAAAGCAAATGAGCACATGAATACACTTATGAAGCCTAATTTATGGCTCTTCATAAAGCATGTACGCGCAGCGTGCTCAGCATTAGAAACCATGCTCACTCCTTTTTATTGCCTTCAGTGTTTATCGTGAACAGAAAAAACACGCATAGTAATAATTCCGATCCCCTTTCTTTCTCTTCCAGAAATTTCTGCTGTAGGAGCCACAACAGTCATCATCGAAATCTTGTGAACTCAACACAACTAGGGTATGCTCTTTTTTGTGTGCCTTTTTCATGGTACACAAAAAGTGCAGTAATAAAATTTAGTAATTTCAAATTTACATCTGCCTCTTCTCTGCTCGCTGTGCGCAACGCCAATATCTGTTAGCACACAAGATGTTACATGCTAACTGAAGTAACATCTTAGAAGTGGAATACATTTGGAGACAGTCACGCTAAGCAGTCGTAACGGGAGGCGCCCTCGTACTACATAGATCCTTCCGTTTAATTAGGCTGTAAGTTACACAAGAGAAATAAACCATGTCTTAAGCAAGCAAAGAAATTGGAAGACTCACTTACGACAGTTGGGGCGGCAGAAGAATTATAGAAAAAAACATTCTATTCGTAGCGGCAGCTGTGAGTATGCCCGTTTTGCCTACGTAACCAAAAAAAAAGCTTGCGCTTAAAAGAGTAGATTGCTTAAAAGAGAAGGGTTCCTAGGTTTGCGTATTACTCATTGGCTTTGAATGGTCAACAGCCGGCGGCGCATGTATTGCCGGCATGGATGATATCAAGATATATTTCAAATATTATTTTAGTTCTACTTTCTTCTGCGATCACCAATGGGTCAGACTACAGTAAACAACCGCAATTGTAATGATGTCGAATAGGGCATGAGGGATGGAATATAAAGAAACTGCATGAAACGTAGCACTGTACCACCTCTACCAAACCCACGGAACGCGTAGCCATTATTGGAAATGATGGAAAACAATTTCGTGCCATCTGATCTCAGGGCTATAGCGATTAGCGCAAGAAAAAGGTTTTCGCAATACTTTGCTTTCTGCTGTACATTTCTTGTTGATATGGGCTCTCCGAAAATGTGTATTTAGTTCTTGAGAAGTGGATTATTTTGTTATCACTAATACTTTGACGACTGAAACAAAAAAAATCAACACTTTATTAACGACCAACCTCCAAGAACAATAGAACAATTCCCCTCTGCGAGCAATATATCAAATTAATCTGAAACCATGGTGGCCCTCCTATGAACATGTGCGGCTGCTATCATCTTTTTACATAGACGAAAGCTAGAAAATATAGAACAGTAAGAAAATTGGAGCGCAAGCTTAGGCTCCGTTTTAAGGATTTGATTTGATTTTGGGGGTTTCATGTCCCAAAAGGGCTCAGAAAATTTCGACCACCTGGGTTCCGTTACGTCGACTGCATCGCACAGTACACAGGCCTCTGCGGTGACAGTGTACATTAAAGGTATGACGCGATAGCGTAGAGGGTTAATTCTCATATATGCCTGAAGGTGACTCTCTACATTCATAGATAGCTGCGAATCCTCATACCCCTCTTGGCACAGTGGTGCAGCAGTTCAGCGTTGCGAAGCTACCCTGCAATGGAAAATGCTCCCAGCGGTGACCCTTGTATAGCCTAGGTATCTCTTCCCGTGCGACCAACCATTAATTTAACTGCCACTGCGAGCAACGGTGGCCAGTTTGCTCTATCCGGTAGGCAAGTTGTGATCAAGCCTCAAGGTAACGTGACCTATGTGGCCAACCTGCTTCCTATATTGCTCTCTGCGAACCACCTGCCAGAGCCATGGCCGTGATATTTCGCTCTCAGCGCCGAGAGCGCTGACACAGAATTTTCTGGTAAATGGAGCCTCTAACGCTATCACGTTAAAGGGCCACGTGAAAATGGCCTATCATCTGCACAAAAGCAGTGACTAATGATTTAGTATTGTTTCTATGGCTACCACAGGTGCTGAAGGCCTTGGCCAAAATAAAACGCTTGGCGGATAGGGTTGTCAAAGCAGAAAGAGCGGAAATTTGGGAAAAATAACCTTGAGAGAACTTGGGCTATTCATGTCCCAACATGTTATCTCTGTGGAAGGAGACACCAGTTTGTTGCCTTCTTAGGATTTTGTGCCTCGGAGGGTCACACACCCAGTCCAACGTTCCTATGGCAGTAGGCTAGGAGGCAGAGGGCCGCTTATCTGACAAAGATCGAGTGCCCGCCCTCGACTGAGGCCTGAATAGGAGCTCGACGCTATCAGAATCAGTTGCTGCATCCCACGCTGTTCCTAATGCCTACCAAATTGCATGCCTCAATCCCAGCATCCAAATTCCATTTCTCTAGAACCTAGCAATCCTAGACACTTTTCAGGTGATATCAAGGGAGTCTCAATCAAATGACGTCATCAAAATAAATTGATAAAATAAACATAAAACAAAACAAAAAGCAAATACATTAAAAATGAATAGGAATAAAAATAAAACAACAAAAATGAATAAGCATCAATAAGAATGAAAATAAAGTAAAGAAAAATATAAATATAGAAATGGTTTGGTTTATGGGGGTTTAACGTCCCAAAGCGACTCAGGCTATGAGAGACGCCGTAGTGAAGGGCTCCGGAAATTTTGACCACCAGGGGTTCTTTAACGTGCACTGACATCGCACAGTACACGGGCCTCTAGAATTTCGCCTCCATCGAAATTCCACCGCCGCGGCCGGGATCGAACCCGCGTCTTTCGGGCCAGCTGCCTAGCACCATAACCACTTAGCCACCGCGGCGGCTTTCTAAATATAGAAATAAATATATTCATATATATACACACACACAACAGGTACTGGGTGTCGCTGAAAAAAAACCCACGTTCTAGAAAGTTCCATGCTTTCGCATTCCTGAACGTAAGCAGGCATAAATGCCCTCAGAAATGTTTAACTCGATAGCCATAAGTCGCACGTTCGGCGGAGACATAAGTGGTGTGAGAACGAAATTCTCATTGGACTATGAGATGTGACGTCATAACCACATGACTTTGCGCGTGCAATTCGAACACCGCACACCGGTCACAAAGTATACAGTGATGGCCTCACTACGCAAATCCTCACCTACAGATTCGTGACATCATTTCATCACCATTGCGTATTTTCTCTCAAAAAAAGAAAACCAATGGCGCTGAAAAAAAAGAAGGTTCACTGCAGACATGAACCCCTGCCCCTCAGGTTCCGAGCTGGGTGCTTTAACCGCGGAACAAATCAAATCTTGAGTTGAGGGCGATTAAAGGAGGCACTGCGCGCGTGGGCACCTCGCACCGCAGAGTTCGCTGTAGGGCGGGCAACAACATCTACTTAATTAAGATGGCCAATCAGCATCACCAGTCCCTGTCGCCAATACGCGAATCGTCCAATCCATGCGACACCTTGCGGCGCAAGCACGAAACGGTGAGTGGAGGTCCAATAGCAGTCGCCCCTCGCCAGCCAAATGCAAACGCTTTAGCATAACATTCATACAGCCGCAAAAACCGAAAAGGTGAGCGGTATACCATATCGGCGCTGTTCCGCAGTCCGTGTCAACGCACTGGCACACCATTTCATAAATCATCTTCGTGCTGAAACGATCGGCGCCGCAGGGTTGGCCGTATTGAGATTCTCCTGCAATCTGGAAAAAGTCACACCAACATTACTATTTTCGCCAGTTCTGGTGGTAAATTTTCTTGTCTCCTGGTGTGTAATATCTGCTGCTAAGGTTAGTAGAGTGCGAAACTCCTGAGCACCTCTAGTGCTCATACTCGCCTTTGGTATCGCAATGTCGGCAGGCATAAACTGCAACAGCTGGGATCACAGCGCACTTCAAGCTCATGATTTTAAGTTAAAGCTATCGCTAAATGCGTGTAGAGAAGGAATTCGTGGTTTTCGGCTTTTTTCGCCGTAACTTTTCTTAACGGGTCAATGGAACCAGACTCAAAATTTCACCGCGCGCGTTACTGCGAGTTGCATCATCGTTCGCGTCTTCGGCGCCGCTAGCCGGACTGTAAATTTATACCCCCGTATTGTAATGCTTTGAATGCGAGAAAGTGACGACAGGCCGACACGGCACAAGTGACTTTGTTCCAAATAAGGTCCGCGAAGGGCGCACGCCTAGGAGCGAAGTCCACACGTACAGCGGCGAGACGCGCGCTGGAAGGAATGCGCTGCTCGCTCGCAAGGAGGTGCCGTTGGCATGGAGGAGCTCCTTCTAGATTTGATGTGCGTCCATTTGAATCATCCACATGCAGAGGAGTTTTAACATTCATACCCAGCCGAACTTGCTGTTAAAACTTGATAAATTCTGAATATGATAAGCCACACAGGCTCAGCAGCAAGTTAGCCGAGAAGGCTGTCAGGGACTCCTTTCAGTAGATTTGCACTCGGTTGTAACAAGGCATTCGTGTTTCACTGTCCCAATGACAGAGAAATTCTGTACATAATGATGTGCCTGCATCCAACATACTTCTCTTGATATTACTGCGTTCAGTAGTCTCACTTATTTAGTGTACTCCTTTCTAAGCCTTAGTAGG